>VMBQ01005316.1:43409-73027 GCA_007657795.1 Dreissena rostriformis | reverse complement strand
AAATGGGGCCACCACATTTTTTGCAACGTAATCAAAAATTATTAATTGATAGTTAAATCCCATTTTCAATAATTATTTACTCATTAATTAGTCGAGACTCTTGAATACTTTATTAACATAATACCATTTTAAATGACTTAATACATTTTTTATTAACTTTCTTTATGGCTGTGACAATACAAGTTCATGTACAATATGGAAATTAGTGCTTTTTGAAACATGTAAGTTTGCAATTTTAACAACAGGTTTTTATTTGTCAACATTAAAATATTTAGTTTATCAGACTTAAATGCATGTAGGCATGTTTTTGCATTAAGTGTAAAAAAATATACTTTCGCTACTCAGTCTGGCCCAAGCATTTTCATAACAATTAAAAAAAAATGAGCCGCGTCACANACCACTCAAAATGTGCAGCTCCATGAGATACACATGCATGCCTAATATCATGTTGCTATCTTCAACATTGCAAAAGTTATGGCCAATGTTAAAGTTTTCGGACGGACAGACAGACAGACGGTCGGTTCAACTGCTATATGCCACCCTACCGGGGGCATAAAAAGTAACTACAGAGATTTTATGATAACTATTGTTACCAAATACAAATGGAAATGATTGTGGTTGGAATGTAATCGTGGCTCTCTTTAACCCATTTATGCCTAGTGGACTCTCCCATGCTTCTAAATTGGATCAATTTATTTCCAATATAAGGGATGTCTAGTATATTAATGTCTTTATTTAGTATATTTCTTACAGAAATTCCTTTAAGCAAACAGCGCAGACCCTGATGAGACGCCGCATCATGCGGCGTCTCATCTGGGTCTACGCTGTTTGCCAAGGCCTTTTTTCTAGACACTCTAGGCATAAATGGGTTAACATGATACATGTGGACAATACAGGCCCGTTGACATCGCAAGTACAACTAAACTCGCCCATGGGAAATCAGCAGTGGGTGAAAATATATCTCTTTAATTGAGGGATGCAACAGGTTACAAAAATATTAACCGGTTAACCTTATACTGTAACCGGACAGTTATTGACCAGTTAACCAAACAACCTTAAAAAGTAAACATGTTCATGTAAACTCGCTCATGGGGAATAAGAAGTGGGTGGAGATATATCTATTATTGCCCTTTGTCCGCTTGTAAATAATTACTCTTAACGTTCAGGGTATGTAATGGCGAGAAAAAAACATGTGATTGAATACATGTCTTCTTAATGCACAGTTCAGGATGGACGGTATATCGCCATCACAAGAGTAGCTCTATACGTTGGTTGTATATATGAGCCTCTTTCTGGGAAAACTGGGCTTAATTGATGTGCAAATTGTCCCAGATCAGCCTGTGCAGTCCGTACAGGCTAATCAGGGAAGACACTTTTCCGCTTTTTGCTTCTATTCGTAGTAATAGTCATTTTCTGACAAATTTTGCATGTCTGGCACCTTGCATTACCTTTGACCACCCTCAAACACATCACTGATCTCAATATTCTTGTAGAAGTGTCACTTTTAGTGTTCTTCCAACTCTCCACATTGTGGAGTCTAGAGCACACTGTTGACTTTCCCACATCAACGCCGCAGCAGACTTTTATTTTTTCAGAAATAGTAAAAACATTTTGCACATTTTCATCTAAAGTGAAGTGATCGTTTATACCATATGACTCGAGCTCAATATCTTTTTCACCTATTTTCAAGCTCCACTGAAGGTTATTGTTAAATGTTATCACCTTCTCCACTTTGTGTCCATTAGAAGTATAACCTGTTTCCAATGAGAAGATAGCTTTGTTGCTGTCAATTGAGATAACTTTACAATTTTCCCTTTGATATTTTAAAAGATCATTCATGTCCCTTAATGAGTTCTCTGTTGGCTTAACAATGGCCTCAAGTGGCTTCAATGTGAGTCCTTGGTATACATATATATTCTTTTCTGTGCTAATCCTTTTCTTTACTTGATGTACATTAAAGAAATGGATTACCATCTCTGAAAATTCACGCTTTTCCAAGTCCATTTGTAACCCTGCCTCCAGTGTCTCAAACTTAAAAGTTTCAAACAGTTGATTTGATTCAACATAACCATCTGACCTCTGAAGTCTAGATACCATCCTGAAAAAGAAATACAAAAAATTAAAATCAAATTTGGCATTATGACACCTTATTGCTTTTTATAATACATAATGTATATAAAAAAAAATTGTTTTATATTTGGGGTAATACAGTGTATAAACCAAACTAAAAGTTTATGTTTGATTTTAACCTTTGCATTATGGGAAATTTCTTGTCTGCTTAAAATGCTTGTCAACTGAACTCTCTGTTTGTAAAGGCATGGCGTTCCTATTTGCTATTATTTATCAACAGACAACCCCTCCCTACTAAATGTGATGTACATTACAAATACATAAATTCATGTAGTCTGAATAGGGTTCAAACTGTTAATTCAGTTTAAAATACTATAGCACCCTCCCCACTCTTTGTAAGTATATCAGCATTTTGCTATATTATAACTTAACAAAAAGTTCATTGTTGTTTCAGATACAAACTGCATGAGGAAGTAGAGATACAGTTTACAATTGACTCAGAGTTTGAGCCTTACAGTTTGGAAGATACAGAGGAATTTGATGAAGGATTTGATGAGGTCATTAAAACACTTGACACTGAAGTACAGGTGAATACAAGCATTCCAGAGGGGTTCATTGTGTCATCTTTACTGAACTCAATTAAGCCAAATGCACCGTTTTTAACCCCTAAACAAAAAGAGGTAAATGATANAAAAGTTTCAAACAGTTGATTTGATTCAACATAACCATCTGACCTCTGAAGTCTAGATACCATCCTGCAAAAGAAATAAAAAAATAAAATAAAATTTGACATTATGACACCTTATTGCTTTTTATTAATACATAATGTATAAAAAACTTGTTTTATATTTTGGGTAATACAGTGTATAAACCAAACTAAAAGTTGATGTTTGATTTAAACCTGCTTGAAATGCTTGTCAAGCGAATTACTAAAATATTAATCACTATCTTTATTAAAACAAGAGCTGTGTTTGTCAGAAACACAATGCCCCCTACTTCGCCGCTTTGATTTTTTTTTTACCTTTGACCTTGAAGGATAACCTTGACCTTTCACCACTCAAAATGTGCAGCTCCATGAGATACACATGCATGCCAAATATCAAGTTGCTATCTTCAATTTTGCAAAAGTTATGACCAATGTTAAAGTTTCCAGACGGGCGGACGACGCGGATGAGCTGGCTATGACAATACCTCTGGTATTCTCCGAAAACAGCCGAGCTAAAAATTATAATATGATGAGAAAGGCATTTTCAAAATAATTATTTTTCTGATAAAATTCCCATTGCTATTGAAACACAATATAATATCATACAATATTTTTATACTACCCTTTTGTATGCCTTTATTTCAGTTTTGAAAAGTATAAAAAATATTCCTCACCTCTCACAAATTAAGAAAGAAATGGATGATAATCTAGTAATTAATTACTAAAAATGGACTTAATAACTTATAGTATAATTATCTTTTTGAAAAATATCAAGCTTCAGAAAAAATAATAAAAACAATAGTCAATTGATAAGGTTTTGTTACTTTATATGACAATAATTATTATGTTAAAGGGGCCATCCAACAGATTTTGGCATGTATTGAAGCTTGTCATTAAATGCTTTAAATGCTTTATATTGATAAATTTAAACATTTGAACTAAAAATCTTCAGTAAAAAAACAAGAATACAATTTAAAAAAAGGAAAAAAAGTAACCCTCAACAGGGCTCGAACCACTGACCCCTGGGGCAAAAAGCTACCCACGTAGACCACCCGACCATCCAGGCTCATGTATGAAGCGGATGTATTTTTTAGCTATATAAGCAATCCTGGTATTTTTCCAAAATATTGTTTCGCGTCGTGCAACGCTTTATCTGTTGGACAGTCCCTTTAATTTAAATGAAATTTAACAGATGGTTCAATCCCTATATTCATGTGTGTAGTCTCCATATGTGTGATACTTCCGAATTCAGGGTGCATTTAATATTATCAACCCTACTCAGTACTGAAAGCATGTCCAACAATACATAAATCAAGTTTTTAACGGCGAAACGAAAGTAAGTATATTTGGTCTTTGGTTGAAGACGAAAGCAATGCACTCTACACGTGTCTTATTTTAGGTCTGAATCACAGGTACTTGAAAAACAAATTTGGTCCTTATATATATATTCTTTTATTATATATATATGCTATAGTCTGGTTGAGTCGTGGGTAATTTTCANCAACAAACTCTTTATCAAACAGCACAGTCTGCAAATGGATACCTTGATTTGTGTAAACCACAAAACCACAATAGTTCTTGTTTCATACAGTCACCTACATCTGAGAATGAACTCTCTTTTTTATATGTATATATTTATATTTATTGATCAATTAACAATATAATAACACGTATGTAGTACAGTAGACTCTGCCAATACCGGACTCTCCGAATACCGGAAATCTCCCAATTTCCGAACGGTCGTGTCAGTCCCATATTTTCCCCTTCTACTTCTTTGTTAAAAAATGTTGAATAATCCGGATTTACTCATTTTCGTCAATATCAATATTAAAAACGCATAAATCAAAAATTAAATTTGGAACAGTTCAAACTTGTTTACATGAGGTCATATTGCGGGACGACTTTTTCCCCAACTTACCGTAAACAGTGCAGCGAACAACGGTACCAGTCAGGTAAATGTCTTGGCCAATGAAAACATNAATCTCAAGCTTTCACATGTTCACTTTGCAAATTCCAATTTTCAAATGAGTATGCATATGCCAGTCGTTCCGTTCGGTTTGAATGCTGGTAAATATTAAAAAAATGCAGACTAGAACTTTCAAGACTGCAGTATAAATTTTAGTGGAATTGTTGTAATTTTTATGCTCCCCCTATATATATATATGGGGAGCATATAGTTGCCAGTTTGTCCTTCCTTCCTTCGTCACACTTTTTTAATAGCTTTTCATAGCGCCTTCAATATTTTACCAATCTCTTACATATTTGGCATGTAGCTACCTTGCATGGACATCAACCTTTTGATGAGGTTTGAGGTCACTGGGGTCAAGGTCACCGAGGCTAATAATAGATTTTCTCAAGGTCACATTTAAAAAAAAAAAATCCACACAATTAACCCATATATCAAAAGCCTCATCGGGGAGCAGCCATCAGTTTTACTGATATCCTTGTTTTGTGTGTGTTTATTATTGTAGATGAAACGTAAATAACATTTGTGTTTTATTGAATAATTGACAAATGTGAAATTATGAATTACACAATGTGCCAGATACCCTATGACATTTGAAGATGGACTCGTCCCTTTAGGCCATGAATGCGCAGAGAGAATTATACAAAGGGGGCTCTCAAGGGGTACTTCTTTATTTCGTAATGTTTTTTCCAGCAATGTTTCCAGTGTCTGATCAGTGGTTCGGTACCACTGAAGTTAGTGATCAGACAAAGAGAACGTAGAACCCAATCAAACAAATAAATGATCTTGCAGACCCAACGACGACAACTGAACATTTGAGAATCATTTAATAGACCAAAAATTCAGACGCAACGTGTCACAATATTTATAACGAAAATGTAAAGTGTAGAATGCTATCAATGTTATAGACCAGTCTATATCCATTGATAATGATACTCTTTTGGGATGTAACATTTATAAATATTTTACAAAAACAACAACAATTACATATACTGTACTGTTGGAATGACACATTTGTTATCAATAACATTTCTATTAATATACATTCAAAACAAGCTGTCACCACCCCCTTTGATGTCAATATACACTTGATTGATATTAAAATCATGCGTATGTATGTGTACATATATGTCTTTCAGAATCACAAAAGAACCTTGCAAATGGTACCACTGCCAAGTGCAACAATGCGGCACCTAACCCAAGGTTAGTATGAAATACAGAACCTAACCGATAAAGCTTTCAACAGTTATTTGAGAAAAGTAGCCAAATGTATTTTTTATTGTTCGTATTTACCCCGGACCCACCCTCAAACTCATAAACCTTTCATTATGAAAATAAAATCATTATGGTTTTCACCCCATGAAAATCATCTAATGGATCAACGTAATGGTAATAACACACACAAAAAACTTACACAAAAATGCATTGAAAAGTTAAATGTACATGTACTTGTAAACAATTTTCAGATCCTTGAAGGAAATGCAGCTGGCGTACTTTCAGCACCAGAACAGCCTGGCAGTGGCGCAAGAGGCCTATAACATGAAGATGGCATCGCTTGCTGATAAGTTAAATGTCATAGCTGACATTGCAATGAAAGAAATAAAAAAAAATGAATACAATTTCTATATGTCTACGCTTTCAGACAATGTTTGACCAGTTTATGTGTACATGTATTATCATTTTTATGCCCCCAGTAGGGTGGCATATAGCAGTTGAACTGTCAGGACGTCTGTCAGTCTGTGTGTCTGTCCGAAACCTTTAACATTTGCCATAACTTTNCATCGCTTGCTGATAAATTAAATGTCCTAGCTGACATTGCAATCAAAGAAATACAAACAAAATGAATACAATTTCTAATATGTCTACGCTTTCGTAGAGAATAGCCATTAATCCAGACAATGTTTGACCAGTTTATGTGTACAGTTATTATCATTTTCTTTATTGAATATCATATAGTTCTTTCATTATTGCAATAATGTACAGTGTCATTAAATTTTCACGTAAAATTGCACTCATGCTTAATATATTCAGAATTTATGAGAAAAGAACGAAATGAAAAAAAGAATCACCAGCCATTAATGCATGTAATTAATGACGATGTTTAAGAATAATTCATCTTATTAGTTCCATTTTAAACACATACACATTTCAAAATAAATATACAACAAGAGCACCGCAAAGCGGGTGTTGTGAGGAATGATCCTTGTATGTGCTGTGGGGCATGATCCTTATAATAATATCAAATAATGTTTAAATAAAGTAATTTGCAACAATTGTGTCCCCGACACGTCTGCCACCATTTGCTGCTTGAAACATGTCGCCTTGTGGTACGTCATCCAGCTGTTCTGGCTCCATTGATGGTTCACCCCATATCAATCCCAGAAACAGTTACATTCAACCGTCACATGGACAATTTTTTTTATTGTTTGAATGTACGCCATTTAAATGAGGCACGGGCAACAAGAAAACCAAATCTCAGACCATACACATCCAAAAATGATGACAGGCTAAATTATTTGACTGGAGATTTCCTTGATTACTTTGCATGGTGGAAAAACAATGTTGAAACTAGACCTGGTGTGTTTTCTAAATCGGAGAAAACCAGCATGATGTGGAGTTACCAGACGTTAGAAGGGATTGAAATGACTGTGAAATCTGTCGTGGAATGCGTAAAATATTGTCTAGAGGTGCCGAATTTGTTCTTACAAACAAGTTAACCAAGATCCCATCGAGGAGCATTTCAGAGTTCACCGGAGTAGTAACGAGGCCGACTCAAACCCAACACTTCAAACATTAATTTTGCAAACACAATGGTTAGACTTAGTACGGTCGGTAGCCAAATGATTGCTCCCCTACGTGGAAACACTAAGCAAAAACTGGAATTGGCACCAATAGACAATACTCCATTAGAAAAGAGGCAACGAAGGAAATCCCAATAAAGTGAAACTGTATTGGATTAAAGCAATAAAAATACAATTGTGACCTTGAAAGTGCAATTCTTGGAGTATATAAGTCCAAGTGGAATGAATGAAATCACCAGGTTCTGTGAAAAGGAATTTTTGGCTCTTAATGCTATCACGGATGATATGAATATTACAGAGCCAGTGCAAGTGAAACCAGAGACACATACAAAGTTCATTGAAAAATGCCACCAACATCAAATTAGTGCTCAGTACAGATTAAACTGTATGCTCTGCTTTCCAAAAACAAACACATCAAGTAGGCATTGGTACATTACATACAAGTTAACAGTAGCAATAAGACAGTTTATTCTGTCAAGAAAGGAGAAGCTGTTCCCCTCTGCTGAAAAAGAAATCTCTAAACGCCAAGTGACAAATGCATCTAAAGCTAGAATTAGATATGTAGGAGGATATTGTATTCATAAAATAAAAGAAGAGCAGGTATCAATAGTGAAAACACATATGTACTCAAAATCTGTAGAAGCTCAGGAAAAGTACTAGAAAGCATCTGATGTTTTGACAATTGTCCAAGGTTTGCGTGAAGAAAAGGAACATCTGAAAACAACCACATCTGATCCAGATTCTTTGATGGACACTATAAGAAAGCAATACACAAGTAAAGGACTAACACACATTTCAGATGCACTTTATCAATTCTTCGTGAAATTATGTGAAATCTGCCGAACTCTACTCGTTGACAAGAACTTAAATGAGAAAGGTCAACTCCTGTTTGATCACTGTTTAACAGAGATCAAACGGTCAACAGAACTTACAGAACCTTTCACACATGCATGTTCTGTTTCAACTGAAATGGAATCAACAGGTCAAAATCTGATATTGCCATAAGAGGATAGCCATCAAATTGAAGCAGTGATGAATGGAATATTAAAGAAAATATAATTCATGGAATACGTGTTCACATTAGTAATAAAGAAATTCCTTTGCATAATGCTAGTACAATTCAGAGCTGACTTAATTCAGGCATTTGAAGTAGCAGACAACGTCTCACAGGCAACAAATTCAGCTCAGAAAGAAGAATCCCTCATGTCTATAACATTTAACAGTTAAACAATCACTGATGACAACACTGATAGAAAACATATGTCACATTCCTTACTGCAAGGCATGCTGCTGAGAAAAGCAGCATTTCTGGAGCCAATGACAAAACAGCAACTACTTCTTTTATGCAAAGCATACAATCTGCCAGCAAAAGCACAATCAAAGAAGGCTGAGATTGTTAAAGTCCTCACCGAGGGTTTTCTCAACTCACAATGTATGAGCAAAACAGAAGTTTTTGTGCCACAGGCCAGTACTACAGCACAAGAACCAGTCCCAAGTACTAGTACTTCGTCTTCCGGTTCAACACATGGTATTGGTGAACCTACCGCACATACCTCAAGAGGGCGTGTGTCTGAGCCTATTCCCAATACTTCAGCATTGGAATTACCATACCCGATATTGAAACTGTTGAATCTGATGAGAAACTTATAATGTAAAGTATGCCATACAAAAGGAAAATCAAATGTTGAATGGATCCAGTGTGATGGTTGTAACCAATGGCTACACAGAAATTGTGCTGGGCTAAGATCAAAACCTAAATGGAACAAGTTTAAGCGTGAAGGGGTTCCTTTTACGTGTACGGAATGCATTTAAACAACATCAGGATTTTATTCAAAAGAAATGCTTTTGATATAGCATATGTAATAACAAACAGCTCGTTTATTCTTATATTAAGAAAAAAATATTGCAGCACACTATGTTCTGTTTGAATCTAATTTCAGTACATTTCACTTTGTGTTATATAATTATGCAAAAGTTGTTACTTGTCGATAGAACAGGATGTAGATCAATTAAGTTGCTAAAATCATTACTAGATATTATCATGTCTTCCATACAATTTTATCAATTTCNTAAGGCCCTGAGTCTATAATAAACATATTTTAAGTTTAAAGAAATTCTTATTTCTTTTTTATATATAAAGTGGCGATTATACATTTTCATTTTGTAATAATACAGGGGTGTCAATTTTCCGGATTATTCCGGTAATCCGGATTTTAGCCACCCTGATACAGATTTTAAATCTCACATTCACCAAAAACATTTTTTGAAGAAAGTAGGATTACTAGAAATTAAGATTTTTTTGTGTGAAAAGAATGGCATGACAAATTATAGTTTTTCACTCATGTATTGAACGTTGTGTATAAACAAACTGCATTAATGTATTAATAGTCCTGAAAACATTATACTTTGTAAATACTTTAAACGTACATTAGCCATTATTGTATTTGAGTGCATTTATTGGGATTGCTTGCATGTACATATGCTGCATACTCATGTTCAAAAAATAATATCCATGTACTTAATATGAGCTTAGAGTTGTTCAATGTGATTATAATGTTTTATTGTAGACTCTGACAGACTGACACAGTATTACTTATTTAATTTCAAGTATGTGCTCATAAAATGCTTCTATATTTTTTTGAAGATGATTGTGAACTGATGTTATATTAGACTATTATTTGTTAGGTAATATTCTCATTTTGTATTTTAATTTGTGCTAGTACTTAACATATATATACACTTCTTTTATCAGACTATTGTTAATTAAGTTATGTACATGTACTCATTTGTTAATGTCACTTAAAGTGCCAGACATATACTCATCTTATATCAGACTGTAATTTATTTAGTTATATACTCATTTTGGTAATTTCATTTGAAGTGCTTGTCATAAACTCTTGGTAAAATGTTATTGTGTTAATTGGAGGTTCATAATATTGAGATTGTTCTTTGTCAAATTTTTGCAACTGTTAAAATGATCTCATGTGCTAAGAGTTAAACACTGTAATTGTACTGTTTTATTGTGAACTCTAACACAGTATTACTCATAAATGTTCAGGTATTTACTCATAAAATGCTTCAGTATTATTGTTTTAATTCTTGTGATGTTTATCAGACTATATTTTCCTTAGGGTAACTTACTCCTTTGGTAATATTATTTGAATTGCTAGTCACATACTCTTGGTTAAATGGGATTGTGTTAAGTGGGGGTTCATTATATTGAATGTTATTAACTTATTGTTTGACAGGTGATAAAGATGTTTACAGTTTGTACTGTTTCTTCTTATTTGCAATAACTACTTGTGGACTATTCATTCAAATTAGTTAAGTTATATATTTTGAAATGTTAATGTCATTATTGGAATTTATTACTTATTAAAATGTTAAAATTTCCAGTGTTTTGTTTCAATTTAGATTTTAATAAATACTGTACTAAGAATACATGTATTGCACAGAAATTGTACATTCTGTGGACATTCCATCTGAGACCCATGCATCTACATGTACATGAAATGTTAAAGAAATAGATTGTGATATTTTCTAGCCAAACTAACTTTTTTTTTCTGTTTTGAATCACTTGAAAATACAGGTGTCTTGAAGCTCAGGAGAAGTGATTTCTTTGTTTCAAATAAGCTAAAAATGCAGGAGCTTCCGGGGGCCTCCGGCCCCCAGGACCCNATAGTATAATTATCTTTTTGAAAAATATCAAGCTTCTGTCAAAATTAATAAAAACAATAGTCAGTTGATAAGGTTTTGTTACTAAATATGACATAATCATTATGTTAATTTAAATGAAATTTAACAGGGTTTTATAATCCCAATATATTCCTGTGTGTAGTCTCCATATGTGTGATACTTCCGAATTCAGAATGCATATTATGAACCCTAATTTAGGTCTGAATTCATCGTATCAAGTTTTTTCACACCGCTATAAAATATTAAAACTCCACCAAGACTTACCAAGTCATATATTTGCTCATTTTCGCCTTAAATTTCAATATTAAAAACGCATAAATCAAAAATCAAATTTGGAATCTTATCTAAACTTGTTTACATGAGGTCATATTGCGGGACGACTTTTTCCCCAACTTACCGTATACAGTGCAGCGAACAACGGTACCAGTCAGACTGACTCAGGTAAATGTATTGGCCAATGAAAACATTCGTTGTATTCACGGTACTGGCTGCAGCTGACAACAACAACATTAGCAAGTTGACATTTCTCGGAGAGAGAAACATAAAAAACGCGTAATTTGCTCGCAAGTAAGTCGATTTGAATCAAGTTTTTGGTGTCCGTGGTTGCATATGCATGCACTATGTGACATGCCTCGTTGTTTGAAAGGAATAGGACGCGAGCTATCGATTAAAACTCAAAAATATTGTGTGAACGTCGGTCCCACATTTATTCTTGTGGACCGTTTGGCTCGAAATATTGCGTGGTTATCGACCGACTGCGAGTTAACGGCTGGACGGATTTCTTTGAAGTAAACTTTTTTTGAAAGGTTGTCCAATTGCCCATAAGAGGACCTAGGGATGCTTTGGATTATTATTATTTTTGACATTTTTGCGGCCCGCGAAGAAAGGCATATGAAAATTCTAGTTAATGACCTTGTTATGATTTTAATATCAGAGGGTGGGGATTTTTTTTTTTCGCTTTTTTTTTCATTTTTTCTCTCATTAAACATGATTTTATATATTTATTTGAATATACTATCCAGGGTACGTTACTTCCACCTGTGGCCATCTTAATAGCAAAATGCAAAATTTTAAAATTCTGTATATCATACAAAAATTGATACAAATATTCCACAAATGTGTTGCGGTAACAAATCGAACATAATTTAGCATATATCTTTTAACCGCTATGGTTTAGATTATGGAAAACAAAGGGAGGTAATAATGTTATAAACCATTGCTAATTTTAGGAAAATTTCACGTGTGCTGGTTTTGCACTGGAAAACANGTCCCCATGAAATTTCATGATCCTAGGCATATGCATTCTTGAGTTATCATCCGGAAACCATTTTCCTATTTCCAGTAACTGTGACCTTGACCTGTGACCTTTGACCTAGTGAGCTCAAAATCAACAGGGGTCATCTGCGAGTCATGATCAATGTTCCTATGAAGTTTCATGATCCTAGGCCTAAGCGTTCTTGAGTTATCATCCGGAAACCATCTGGTGGACGGACCGACCGACAGACCGACCGACAGACCGAGACCGACCGACAGACCGAGACCGACCGACAGACCGACCGACCGACATGAGCAAAGCAATATACCCCCTCTTCTGCGAAGGGGGGCATAATAATAATGATGATTCTAATAAAAACTAACAAATTATAATACTACTAATAATACTTAGGAAAATAATTACAACACACACAAACAATGCTGTATACTATAAATAAACGTACCTGTCATGTTTTTATCCTAACTGTGGTTATATCTTTAATATATTTAAAATATCACCTCATACTCCCAACAGTTGAAAAACGCTGTGAGAGTACAATTGTGATGTTTATAAATATGTACCGACTGTGACGTCAATACACAGCGCACATTTTCTGAAAATGTTTAATTTCAATTTTCCAATGATACGAATTTGACGACCTATTCTACGAATGTGGAAACTCCCTTTTTTACAAGTCCACCCACATGAAACGGGAAATGTAATTTAAAGCTGATATGCCAGTTTTCCGTATTTAGTGTCGTCGGAATCGGACAAGATATTTTCCAAAAATATGAGATTCCTGATAAGAAGACACTTGAACAGTATTCTATTTTTGAAAAACGTGGCCGTATGATCGTTGAACGAAATACGATATCCGTGTATTGTTTAACCGAGATTGTTAAGTGAAGCGATACACGCAGCTGTGAATACGTGGGTTTATCCACAATTATAAACATCATTGCAAAACGTATCACCCTAATGGTAAACGCGTTATACAAGTCAGTGAAGAATGGGCTCTTGTTCGTGTATATATGAGCCTCGCTTTGTGAAAAGGGGGTTTAATGCATGTGCATAAAGTGTCGTCCCAGACTGCACAGGCCAATCAGGGACGACAATTTCCGCTTGTATTTTATTTATCGTTTAAAGGAAGCCTCTTCGTGACGAAAATCCAGTTTAGGCGGAAAGTGTCGTCCCTTATTAGGCTGTGCAGACTGCACAGGTTAATCTGGGACGACACTTTATGCTCATACATTAAACCTCATTTTCGCAAAGCGCGACTCATATGTTACATTTTGTCCGATACCGCGACCATCAATCTTAACATGTTCTCTTTAAGAATACGGACATTGCTTTTCTAGCCGTCATAAATAGCTATCTATTGATTAGATAAAAGACTTCACCTAAATGCTTTAAATTTTAAAGTTTGTCGTTTAAATACTTGTCTACTGTTTAAATGAGATAAGATCTTGGGATGTCTTAACAATTTGGGCTTCATATAAAAGTGTTTCTTACATATATACGTAATTTCAGCAAAACAATACAACAGGTTCGGATATTTTTTGAAAATGAAATTCCGGTATGATGAGAAACTTATGAAATATGTATGGTATGTAAACGTTTAATATAATATAATCTGACATAACTCGTTGACATTACAAAGGTGTTTAGTGGCTTTGATTTGTTCAACAAGACATGTTTGCTTTCCATACAAAAATCACTAATATACTGATAATTAATAGAACGACATGCATTACTTCTAAACTAGACTGCGATATGAGTGTATGTACTTGTACGAGCCGCGTGTTAACATCAATACTTGTAAGTATGAGCCTCGCTCTGTGAAAAGGGGGTTAAATACATGTGCGTAAAGTGTCGTTCCTGATAAGCCTGTGTAGTCCGCACAGTACACGGTCCAAAAGTTTGTTCAAAAGGACATAAACACAGCAGTGAGAAAGAGGCCCAAGCATGCAACGATACGTAAGTTGAAACAAATAGGTATTATATTTCACAAAAGGGTCACTTTTTCCGCCCGTCCAATCCTAATGTTGATAGAACTGAATTTCGGGTGTGTGAAACGAATTTCATGTGTGTCGAAATAGTATACAGGTAACATGTTTTAATGACTATATATTGAAGTCAACCAGAAATCAGTAGAACAATGTACAATTGTCCATCTCGTTCTTATCCTAGTCTGAACCTAAAATCCGTATATAAATCTGAATCTGTCTTCATTCTACTCTCTTCTTTTCTTTTAAAACCTGCAACATTCGGTCAATTCAAGTAGTGTGACCTACTTTCTACACATGTGATCCACCACTTTTGGTGGCTCATTTCTACAAAATCGTTAAATACGAAAAATGTACCCATTAGATTCTTCAACATATTTCGCATTATTTTAACAATCGGGCAATGTAGTGCTATTCAGCGAATATTAATTCATACACAAATGTACAAAAACGTACAATCACAACCCATTTGGAAACGTGAGGACCTTTATAAGTTGTGGCATGGTGGAGATTTTGAAAGTAAATTGATGTCTATTGCCTGTGTGACGAGCAAATTTCCTTCCGATTAATTCGCTAAAAACAATGAGTTTTGTCCCCTAATCCAAATGCTTAATTCACTAAAAGGCAAACGTAAACGAATCTTAATTAGGCTAAAGTATGTCGTTTGTTCTCACTACCATCTCCAAACAATTAGGATAGCTCGGTCTTTAATCGTTAACATTTTGTTCTATTATACTCAAGTTACTTTCCGGTTTTATAGTATATTCAATGACAGAAACCTTCAAAATCGCTTTGCAAAACATGTTTCTTCATAACTATGTAGACTTTACTTTTTCGATTGTATTTCATAATGATCGAATTAAGAAAAAAGATCGATCACTCAACCTGGAATACCACACAAAAAGTGTATGGTCAGAACCGAAAATTCTAATAGCTGAAAATGAGTATTGGCGCCACATCCTGTCATTAGCGCCACATCCTTGGCATTGGCTCCATCTCTTTTGGAAGAATGAAAAATTATCTTTTATATCTGCAAGAAACCAATGTTCTTGTTCATGCAACAACTTGTACATGTTCAAAGCATTGGTTCGATGTCGTTAGCGATTTCATTGGTGGAAATGTGCGCGTCACACAGGAAAAAAAATACATCGATTTCCTTTTAAAACGTCACTATGCCACAACTTATAATGGTCCTCACGTTTCCAAATGGGTTGTTATTATACATTTTTGTATATTTGTGGATGAATAAATCTTCTCTGAATTGCACTACATTGCTCGATTTTTTAAATAATGCAAAATATGTTAAAAACATATTAAACCAACTCAACCTGTAGAATTATCCGTGAAATTTCAAAACATCCGGTCCTTAGCGCCACCTCGGAAGTAGCATGGGCTCATGTATTAATGCATCGCTAAAAAAGAGGTGGCTCCCGTGATTAACGGCCGTGTGTATGCGCTCCAAAATCTCCAAAAGGATATGGCCAATACCAGCTACCGTAACCTCAGCCTCTTTAAGCTACCACCATTGACATGTATATACAGTTATTGGCTTATTGTTTTTGTTTTCGTGATTACATTTAAACCGTTAACACTAAAAGCGCATAATCGTAAAATATTATATAAAAAAGCACTTGCTTAAAGAACTATAAGCTTTCGAATGATAATGTATAGATCATTTATAATCGTCGTAATAACAACATAATACCTGTGATATTTTATGATAAATACACGTGCTGTTACCATGCCTTTAATTTTGTTTATCGTTATTGTTACTCCTATGACAATTTAGATATCACATTTATAAATTGATATTTTAATTTTGAATAAGTAATAATTCAAAACGAACTCGCTAATGAGTGTAAGCCATTGTTATTTTTGTATTAAAGGGAAGAGAAGATAAAGAAGAATGAAGCGGAAGTGGAATTGTCACGGTATGCATTTATTTTGATTAAAAATGTATTCAGTGTTAAGCACAATTTCCATAGCTACTTACCAGTGACTTTACCAAATACCATTTAACGATTAGAAACCTTGTCTCCGTTAAAGACAAATACACCATCTAAATATTAGTTTTCAAGTAACGTTCTTTGATTTCTTTTAACGCATGTTTGTTGTGACACAAAACATGTGTTTTGTGGCAATGCAACTCGTCAAGAAACAGAGATACAGAAACAGAAGATTGAAGCCGAGCGGTAAGGGTAAACATGTTAACAGAAAATACATATCATTATGCAACTATGTCAATAAGACCGATTGATCAGATCATGTAAAATATTTATGTCACTTTATACCCATACAATTGACGTCTTAACACGATGATTATAGTAAAACAATTATCATTGTATTCCAAATCTGTCACTTGATTAAACGTTTTATGCTGAGTTCTGGTGACTATTTCCCGGCGAGTTAATCAATGTTAATTATTTTTGTGGTCCACGTTGAAGTAATTTGGGCAAATATGTTAAGAGTTTGACTATGATTTTGACAAAACAGTTTCAATGTACAATTCAATCACTCTCTTACATGGATATGTTTTCACGAATTATTCGGAACCGTACCAAGACTCTTACTATTAAACAACACAGTATTGAATACTTTCAAATAGATACTTGTCGTAAACATGATTTATATATGTTTTCCTGAGTAGTATGTACTTAACAAATGACAAAGAACTATTGTAAACTATAACACTAAAATATACGTGGGCAATTTACAAGTAACATTATCACCGTTCATTACCTAAATGTCACAAATTAATTAACGATATATTTTAAGATGTCACTGTTAATGGACAACTTTAATTTCATGAACATCAAGCGGGTTGAAATAATGCTTCCAGCAATTGGTAACAACAGCTGAAGTCGTTCATAATGCTGCCAAACATCATCCTTTACTAGAATTTTCGCTTTTTATTTCCCACATTGTACAGCTTCGCCTGAGCTTATAGTATAACGAAATTAATTTCATAAAGTTTTTGCATCATTTACATGTATTTAATACTGCTGTAAAAGGTTACATAATTGATCTTTTAAAAAATTTCCCTTATTAACATTTCTGCGTACAGGGATTCATAATTAATTGATCAATGATCGAACTTCGTCCACTTTATCAATGTGCATGTTTACTCAAATACAAGAGAAACATCGGGAAAAACATTGACTTTGCAATACTATTAATTCCATGGAATTCGGCCCACATGACACATATTCGAAAGAATTTGCATCATACGAGTACCTAAAAATAAAATGATTATTGTTAACAACTGATAAGTGGTGAGAAAATCATCAACTTTACTACTGCATGAATTATCAGTAGCTTTATATGTAATATTGTATCAAGATGTTTCTATTTAATAACGTTAGAGTGTTTCATTCACGTTTATAGAATAACACTGAGAAACGAGGTACAACATGCGATCGCAACTTTACTGAATTGTTTTTATATTTAATTCGGTAGTGATGGCATGATGTACTAACACTTATCTGGAGACAAAATTGGACAGACAATCGTTACTCGCATTGATTGACCTAAATAAAACCAACAGCAATATGCATTTAGAACGGTTTGCACAACGCACAACAAATACAATAAGTAAGCATTGAAACTATAGAAATGAATTAATTAAATAAGTTACAAGTATTCTTTATTTGGAAACAATAATTGAATAAACAAAAACAAAAAACGCAACCTTGTCAAAATTAAACGTGTGTATTAATTATAACTAAGCGTTATTATTAAAAGCTACTCACGGATTGGAATTTAACTTAGTGTTTTCCTGTTTGATATATTTAATTGTGTTATTTTGAAGGTTTTAATTTATCCTTTAATGATTATCCCCATAATAAATATATGTTTAAATTTATACTACCCCTAACATGAAAACTTTCGGACCAACCGTTCTTCGCAGATAATTTTGTTATCACCATGTTTTATACTTGGGTGTTCTTCCGCAACAAACTTAGAGCTTTATCTTAACTATACTATATTCACACAAAAAAAACATACCGTGGCCGCCCATTTTGCGCTTTCATAGATTACCAGTATTATGCCAACTTTAATTAAGTACATCGTTCCATGAATTTAGCTTCCTATCCTTGTCGGATATGTCATGTGTAGCTGCGCTACAACCAATATCCAAACTTAATGACATGTCGATATTTCCCTAACACTATAACTGCTCAAAATCCAAAACACCCTTCATTCTTGAAATAAACTGTGACAATTTAGTCCAAAAGCAGTGACATTCACATGTAACTCAGCAAAAAAAAAAAAACAGTTACCAAGTTATCTTGAGTGCAGTATATGTTTACCAAGACTTACTATGTACACCATCTAAATAGGCGCTTAAGCGTACATTTCCATCATTTTTCCCCAATAGATATCAATTAAAGTTACATAAATAAGACTGAAATTTCAATTTAAATAGTGTATGATTTTCGCAAAATGTTTATTTGTTAAGATACAACACTCACAAGTGAACTTTTATTATATACTGATAAGATAATAACATGGCTCTTCGTGTTAGAAAGAATGTAGGCAACGTCACCTTCGCAAGGAAAACAGGATTTTAGACACAGTTTACCAGCTTAATTTCTATATTAAACATCCTCTAACTCGTCGGGTAATAGTCACCAGACCTCGCCACAAAACATTTTTCAAACTCAGCTTCGAGATGGATTTTCAAGGGTTAGGTTTATTAGCTATTCTTTTTAAGCTTAATTATTCACTTACTAAACTTATAAATTACATTTTAGTGTTAGACCAAATGTTTGTTAGGAGTTTGGTTTTTACCGGCACAATAAGACGGCATGTGTTAATGCCAATGAAGAAGAATGTATACGCCTAACTAGATCATGACTCATTGCTAAAACAGCACTTAACCTTCCTTGCATGGTTTCCTTTCTTTAGAAAATACATTCCAATATAAACTGTTGAGCAAAAGTTTGATGGGGCTTATTGACTGTATATTTAAATTACCTTTTTGAACACCGTTTAAATTTCCATATTTAAGAATAAAAGCCAGTGAAGAGCATCAGGCAAAAATGGCGGAAATGAGGTACAGTACAAAATCGAGTAACTATACATAAACTAAGTCTTACCATTTAATCAAAGCATTTGAAGATAAAATGACTTACAATGGAATGGAATAATACGCGTTCTCATTTCTAAACCACATAAAGCAAGTGGTTCATTTATGATTAATATTGGAATCCAGTGGATTAAAACCCAATGAGTGTGTGTAAACGGAAGTGGGAGGAGCCTTTTTCCAATGGTGGCTGTTTGTTGAAACATTTTGTATTGAAACACATTTTATTGGAATCAAATAAACATAAGTTTGATGGGGCTTATTGACTGTATATTTAAATTAATAAATACTAAAATCAGTGTACCTTTTTTGAACTTATAGCATAACATTAGAAGTTCAATATGTTCGCACAATTTAAAATTTAGTGCTTCTGATGTAAATCGCAATATCCAAACGTCCACGTTATTGTTCACCCACTAAAGTTTTGACAAACTTTTACAAGTGAATAACATTGTGAAACGTAATTGTTGAATGTATAAACAACGTTTTTATTTCCATATTTAAGAATAAAAGCCAGTGAAGAGCATGAGGAAAAAATGGCGGAAATAAGGTACAGTACCAAAAGGAGTAACTAAACATAAACTAAGTCTTACTATTTAATCATAGCATTTTAAGATGAAATGACCAGCAATGGAATGGAATAATACGCGTTCTCATTTCTAAACCACATAAAGCAAGTAGTTCATTTATGATTAATATTGGAATTCAGTGGATTAAAACCCAATGAAGGTGTGTAAACGGAAGTGGGAGGAGCCTTTTTCCAATGGTGGCTGTTTTTTGCAACATTTTGTATTGAAACACATTTTATTGGAATCAAATAAACATACAATTCATGACAACATTAAATATGATGGCATGGAATGAACTGTTAAATAGTGATTCACTTTTCTTTTCATTGTCCACAAAGATTTAAATTCCCAGATTTTTGTAGAAAATGAAATAGCAAAACCAAAAGTAATTAAATTATGAACGTCAAGTAATCGTTGATCTTAGTCATGTGATGTCAACGAAGTTGCTGTTTGATGAGAGTTAACGCTCCTAGAAAGCATTTTCAACTGATTCCGTTTAGGCTGGTCGAATCCGCAATCCTATTAGTCGTATTTTACATATCATCAAGTATTAAATATACCCAATGCCTTCAGGTGAAATTATAAACCAAGTCAACTTGAATGGTATACCTCACCGCACGCTCGAGTTTAATTTCATTGATTGGTCCATGTGCTTTTGTTATCGGGTATTCTCATTTCCTATAGGCAAACGGCATTCATTAGCTTCGTATCAGCGGTGAAGGACTTAATTTGTATTGATATTTTCCCTTTGATTACAAAACCAAACCATTATAGTAGGATTGTGTTACCAAAATACTAACCCTTATTAATATGTGTCCTTTAAGGCCTCTCCTAAAACAAGGCTATCCCGTGTTTCCCCCAGAAGACGTTGAAGTACTGACATAATCAGACATTACAACCATATTCGTTCAAAATACAATGCACTCGATGTGATAGGTTATTGTTATAGAACAAATAAAAAAAATCGCCGTTTAATTGTATTTTACTATTTCACAAAGTTGAAGGCATTAAGCATTGCACTTCCGTCTATCCATCCCTACTTGTCGAATTTCTTGTACTCAACTCATCGTTAACTTCTGGGTGGATCGCACAATTTCAATAATGAATCAAAGCAGAATGGCCTTAATGTGTGGATGATCGTAAAGAAAGAAGGTCTAGCTAAAACGATCTTTTTAGAACGGCCCTTTGTAAAGTTTACATCTATATAAAACATAATACAAGTATGGATTGTCTTTCGAAAACAACAAGGTTTAAAAGTAAGTATTTCACATGTCCGGACTTATATTGATTGAGATGTACAAGATGCCTTAATCATTGTATTATTTATTATCTGTGTTAACTCATCTCATTGATCATTTTAATAAACCTGATTCTTAATGGACCACATGCGTTTGAAATGCTACGAACCGCGATATAGTTACGTGTATCTTATGCACGAAATTTCCGTAATGCAGCACAGTTCTGCTATTTAAGGATATCGCAGTTGCGGTCCCACCACGGATGCTTTACATACATATTCTGCTGATGTATTTTTGGAACTAGCACGCATCATTTCCGACCAAGTCTATGTATTTGAAATGGTCATCCGTATCATCAAATAAAGATAATGGATATCATGCGAACATAACAGCTCAATTAATGATTTTACAACCGATTTGTGTCGCTCCATAGCCTTGTTGTATCTATTCATGTAAAAATTGTTATATGCAACCTCCCCATTACAATACTATCTACATGTTCATCCGGCATGGATTATTTAAATTATTTTCAAATTGTCCGTTACGTATATATGTACGAGTCAGAATATCTATAGCGTATTTTTACGAAAGTATTGGCTTTACTTTGATACATTTCTCTTCTTTATCAATATAAGTTGGGGACCCTTTAAGTAAAACATATCATTAATATAAAATATAATGTTAGCCGTACGATTATTACTACTGCTTTTAATGTGCCAGACTACGCAATCACCAAATTTTTAAGATATTTCCGTAATTTATTGTTTTTTTAATGCAATTTTTTCTTACAACATCACCAATATTGCGTAAAGCATGAAATTAAAATATGGTATTGTCTCTGCAAAGTTTGTTAGAATCATGTAAACGGTGTCAATACTTGCCACTCCCATTGGTCAGATGATTTACTAATCCAAAGCACAATATTTATGAAAAGTCTTCAATGATAGGACACATCTCAGAGCTTTGATATTTGATGTGTAACATCATATTAAAAGTCTTGCAATATTAATGTTTAGAGCAGCTAACTTAAGAACTGAATTATATTATCAATAGTTTCTATCCATATATTACTGTCTATTTGTAATCATAGCAATAAAAGCTAAATATTTACACATTGTTAGAACATTTAAGTTTGTTGTGAATAAGTTGCGACTCTACAATATGAATAGCATATACTTTCCTTAATATATAAATGTTAAAAATAGCTGTTTATTTTGAATATGCATGTCTTAAGAATTACCAATTTTTCCGTTATTAATTGTAAATTTATTCCTTAAAATAGTATATTTATATGCCTGTATGTCATTGACCACTGTTGACTACATTGTGTATTATATGTATGTTTACTCATGGGCTAAAAGCCTAATGTATTCTGAATAAAATCATATAATTATCCTGTCCACAGGATTTTAAACTCACCACACGCTATGGGTACTATTGTTAAATATAGCAACTTGCTACAATATTAAGACTTGCACTTTCGGGCTGGGGGTGGGGTATTCGTTACTTAGGTATCAAGCTTTCGTTATTATGAGTTTATCGCAATACTACTTCGTAAATCTCATAATTATATGTGCATTGACCAAAATTCAGACTAGTAAAATACAAGTACATAATTCAACATTTTGATCATTTGTTATTTTGTTTTATGTTTATGTGTTAGGCTTCATAGTTGTCATTGTGAATTGACACGTTGTAACTGATAACATTTTGATGTTATGTGTGGTTAACTTACGATTATTGGTATGACAAGAGAATCATTTCTATAACATTTTAAACTCACGTAAACAAACAGTTGAATTGACCGTTAAAGTAAATATTGACTGGAATAAGTGATTTGTACTATACATTTGACATGTAATTAAATAATTAATATTATATTATATTATATTAAATTATATGTTTATTGCAATATTTTAGATTGAAAGACAAGGAGCTAGATTTCAAGATAAAAAGGTACAGTGCAAAAACGAGTGCATTATCCCCGTTAAAGACAAACCTTTACCTTGCACAACAGCCTCGTAATGGTTATGTTTAATAATAAAAATACAACAATTAACAATTATCAAAATTATGTGAAAATAACGATGCTACTAACACGCTACTTTAACGTGTTGAAAGTTCCTATGTTATTTAGTAATTAGTAATCCAAAGTAAGCCTTTTTTGGGGCAACTGCTCTTTTTATGCCAATTAAACTCAGAAGAACAAACCGAAATGATACTCAGTTACCTTTTGATCTGATGAAACCTTAAACATGTTTAAGTGAAGAAAATCGTAAACAAGAGGAAATGGAGAAAATTGAAGCACAGAAAAGACAGGATGACATTAAAGCAAAGCGGTTACAGCTGGAAAGGGAAATATTTGATGAACAGAAAAGAAAGGATGAAGCAAAGCGGTAACAGTGGTGTTAAACTCTTTAAAAAAATATCATACGTTTGTATTCATGTGATAATTAATTAAAATAATGCTTTCACGCTTTTAGTCGGTTTCGGTACAGATTGCTTAACATATTTATTTTGCACGATTATGAATATAAATCCAAAGCTGATACTACCATATAGCATTTCTTCTCTACAAATAACAAATATCCATAACAATTAAAACGCACAATGTGCCTATAGTATCTTCAAATGTCAACCCGCATGTATTAACAATAAAGAAAATGACAGAATATTGCTAACAAATCTCACAATTAAGTTTACTATAGTTAAAATAACAACAAATGTTGTTTTGTATGATAAAATGTATTGTTATAGTTGTCATTTTTGTAGGTTACGAATTCGGTTAGCTATATTATTTGAAATGTGTTATATCATTTTGCTTTTAATATTGAATACACATGAACGCGGAGATTGGACAGGAGATGGTAATTAAACGTTAAATGCACAAAAGACCCAAATATGCTTAATCACTTTGAAATTGCATAACATAAATGTTATTTAATGATATAATCATTATAGGGGCTATATTGTTCTTATTTAACCATTCAAAAAAATGGTATCCTAGTTGTTACGTATACAATTTTCAATAACAATGTATTATATCTATTGCAATCATGCTACTTTTCTGCTGCCGAATTTAGTTTAATTTCTCTAACTCAAACATTTAATGCACAAATATGGTTGTAGTCGTAATTCAGTTTCTTTAATTACATTAATAAAACAGTTTATTAGATTTGACTGACAAAATGTTTTCATTTTTATTTCAGATCCAGATTCTGCGTTATTCTGTAAGAAGATGTCTTGAGATACGACATGCAAACTTTCAAAATCATGTCATGATGTTTATCTTAAGTAATCTTTTCCTTGTTTTATTATTATATAACTACTCCTCATATACTGCTCATACT
Organism: Dreissena rostriformis; assembly: GCA_007657795.1. Taxonomy (NCBI): domain Eukaryota; kingdom Metazoa; phylum Mollusca; class Bivalvia; order Myida; family Dreissenidae; genus Dreissena; species Dreissena rostriformis. The sequence goes on along the minus strand of VMBQ01005316.1, from coordinate 48,284 downwards.
CTTACTAACGCTATGTTTACTACATGTGCAAACTTATTAACACACGAAAGTGAAAGGCGAGAAGGTACACGTGTGTAGTATGTTTGAATTAAATTGTTTTAGTAACACGATTTGCATGCGTATACCATACTTTTAAAGGGAAATATCGACAGTCAATATACGTGTGCCATAATTTGTCTTTCTACAATCATTCATAGATTGATGAAATCGCTCAGAAAAAAAGGTAAAATGCAAAGAAATATGTTTGTGCAGCCCCTTCATTAACTGCCCAAGTTCTTTGGAACATATATGTTGTGTTTTTTTTTTTCATTCGTACCTCATCTTAGAACTTGCAAGCATTCTTAATTGCTTGAAAAACAATGTTATAAATAGATAAACTACCTTAATTCCTGCACTTTTATATCTACATTTACTGTTTTGTAGTAATGCACGAATAAACATGATTGTATTTTATGTTGGGATGCTTTCTTAGTTATCCATTAGTGTGCATATGATTAATTTTGCTGAATAAAATCACATCGCTGATGAATTTCACATTACTTAACCGACATCAAAGCGTTACAGTGTGCGAATGGACATCAATGGAATTGCGCGTGTAAGAATTTATACAAAACATCACATAATAGTAATGATACAAATCCAATGTACACATATAATCCGTTGTGTGGAAATTTCAACCGTCAGTTTTCATGTTTCAATATGAATTATATTCAATAAGGTTCAGCATAGAAAAAAAACACTTACTGATCTTTAAAATAGCGCTTTGTTCCAATGGCTGTTTCCAAATTAAAAAACGCCAGTCTTTTTTGTCGTCTCGAACTCACTCGAACCAACAAACGTATCTTGGTATGAGACCAAAAAACCCTATGTCAGAATATCGTAAGGCTATGACGCTTTGGAAGTTACGATAATAAAACATTCACAATCGGTTTGTTTGTTTCAGTTTATATGGCAAAAATAGGTGTCGATACACGGTTTTGAGTAAAGTTTAAACATGATAAAACACTCAGTATTGAACTCAAAACCATAAGTTAACAAGAAGACCATGATTATGCATTGGTATGCGGTTCAAAATGCTTTTCATGTATTATAAATTTTATCAGAGAGGTTTCCATACAATTAAATATAATGATTTATTGAAAAAGTAAAATTATTATTTATGTTTAAAGTTGAAATGTTAAATGGGTTAAATAGTAAACGGTAAGACAACATATAAATATAACCATAACTAAAATAACAGTTGAACCATGAACCAAAACAATCTTACATACATAAATTGATGTCAAGAGAAAAATACAAAGATGTATTAACTAACATCAAATTTAAATCAGCAGAGCCCTTAATAAGGCAGCGATGATGTACATATAAGCATTGTCTTAATTTCACAAAGATGTAAATATTCAGAATAAAATACAAAAACACTAAATCTAAAAAAAAACAAAAAAAAAACGTTCGTATCGTAAACCGTCGATTTTATCATATACATTTCTAACTTAAAATTTAAAAAAAAAATCAATATATATAAAAATAGATTTCGAGTTAACAAAATCGATATATAACACTTTATTCGGGTAAAACAAAAAGTAAAACAAGCATAATTTTATAATACCCCGTATCCAAGTGAAACATAAAGGTTCCAAACTGTTCAACACATATACTAGATTAAGAAGTGACAAACAAATATGAAAAAAAAACATAGTATAATAGGTCATAAAGTCTGCAACAAATTTATATTTCCACGAAATATTCAACTACATGTTTATTCAAAGTTGCAAATTATCCAACAAATATGTATCCCGAACAAACCAATTAATATTGAAGGTCACATACAAGCAAGAACTATGAGGATCACTATGTTAACAATACACGGTAGGGTACAATGTATGCAAGAACTATTTACGGTCAAATGTATCCATCAAATATTCCCAGAGTATCAAATAAATTATTATGGATCACAAAGTATATACATGTATTCAATATCACAGATATTTCATGATTGCGATGATATACCAATTAAAAGAAATATGTATCGTAAGAAGAAATCAACAAACTATCCTGATCATATTTGAAGCTCAATAATTAGCAAATGCTTAGTTGGCTAATTGCACGACAAAAAACGAGCAGTTATTTCATAATTGTAATGATGATAACCATATGAGTTAAATGTTAAAATGAAACTGATTTTTATTTTTTAAATGTTAGATATTGTATAATATAAAAAGTAATGTGTATCTAGTATAAAATTATAAGAAGAAAATAACAAATTCATACGGCGATCGTGTCCAAACCATCACTCGATAATACTCTGTGAAACACACACACAATTAACACAAACATTTAAAATACGCTATACCGGTAGAAAATACAGAATACCGGGGGTATGCGGAGAGTGTCGTCCCTGATTAGACTGTACAGACTTATCTGGGACGACACTTTACGCACATGAATTAAGCTCAGTTTACCCAGAACGCGGCTTCTAAAAACAATCAATAGACATTTGTAAGTATTTCGACTTTTCACCTATAACGACCATATGAGACTGTGAAAAGGGGGTTAAATGCATGTGCGTAAAGTGTCGTCCCAGATAAACATGTGCAGTCAGCACATGCTAATCAGGGACGACACTTTCCGCCTAAACTGGCTTTTCGCTAGGAAGATACTTCCTTAAAACGAAAAATACCATACAAGCGGAAAGTGTCGTCCCTGATAAGCCTGTGCGGACTGCACAGGCTTATCTGGGACGACACTTTAAGCACATGTATTAAACCCCCTTTTCACAGAGCTATGCTCATACTGACTGCAAGAACGAATACAATCAAAGCGCTGAAGGTGAATCAGTTGTTCGCTATTGCATAATCTTAGACACAACCCACTTTCAAAAATAAAATGATCGCTTTTTGAATCGCAAGTTTAAATTTATTGAGAGTGCGTCTATACACAAATGTCGAGATATGTGTGCACTGTTTAGCATCATATGGATGTTATCGAGATAGCTAAGCCAAAATTACAACAACGGGGCATTTTTAGACTTTCTGAAAGTATAGAAAATATGATGACAATTGTATCATCAGAACCACTTAATATGAAATACAATTATTTGCAATCACCATTTAATGGATATGTGGTCGGAGTATCGAATACCTATTACAATATTCCGAATCTCCTACATGGAGCACACCACCAACGGGTACGTCCGGAACATCACTGCAACACAGTATATCTATTATTTTTAAGCTAGTAAAAAAACTCATAAATTCAAGCGATGTAATTATAGATCTGAAAACGTTTCAAAAGGGAGTTATTCAATAACTGCACATCAATAACATCATATGTAATATAACAACAATACACTACCTTTACCAAGTTGAATCGGGTGAGCGATATAAGGACCTTATGTTTCAACGTTGCTTTTTATTGAGTGATGGCCGGTATGGTCAATGTAACCGATTTGTGTGGTGACCGGATTGTCTTGTCATGACCTTCACTTATTGACGCACATTGTTGATATTTCATCAAGAACCCAGTCATCAAAATGACAAAACTTTCACCAGAAACTAAACAAAGAGTTTCAAAATTAGTTGGAATAGCAAAAACAACGTTTCGTTATGGTTTTATACCATTTGTGATTTATCTAGGTATGTTTGGAACGTTATGTATATAAAAGTATCATATTTGAACCATCACCGGACATTTAACAATTCGGATATGCTCTTTAAAACGATTTTTGTTTTGGTACTATACATTCAAAATGTCCAATTAATCATTCTGACAACGGACTTGTGAGATACATTAACCCCATTGACACACTGAAGCTGTTTTTAGAAAATAAATGAAACTCATTGAAAAATAAAATATAAACTTCAACATTAAAGCTTGTGGAAAAAAATGGCAGACAAATCGATAGCAACTGGCTCCCATATTAATCAATCTCTGATTCACAGGTACTTGAAAATATTTTTTTGGTCCTTATATATATATAATAAAAGAAAAGGTATCCAACGATGATTTCACAGGTGTATTTAATAACGCTATGCAACAGCATGAAAGATCGAATAATGCACACAAATGTCATTGTGGTTGTCAGCAGGAAGCATCAATCTATGATTAAACACCGTTTATTTGATGAAAAAATATTTTCAAGTACCTGTGCTCTGATTGGTTGATTGACAGGGCCGTCTCTGTCCATCAGGGGAAGGGGCCAGGGGCCCTCATCATGGGCTCATGAGGTGGAATTTTCGCGGTGTTTTCCTTTTATGGGGAATTTTTTTACTTACAGTACAGGCAACGTGTACTTGGACAAAAACACGTGTCCGCGGTGTTCAATTTTCCCGATGGGTGACATTTCGCGGGGGGCGGACACGCTACTGACCGCGGTGTTCGGCGAACACCCGAAATCGCCGCGATTGCACGCTATCGTTAACGGGAACACCCGTGATCACCGCGATGCTGCGCAGCCACCGTAAACACCTGTCTGCGAGGGTCATTCACGCGTTTTAAATGTACATGTACATGTACAAAATAAAATCATATACTTCATGTACATGTAGATATTATGTGCACATTTATGCGTACTTAAACTCGGGCAGTACGTTAAGTCGGAAACTAAAACTAAGCGTTTAGATGATCAATACGATTAACTTTTATGGTGTTAATCAATGCAATTGCCCTTTTTGTTTTCACAAAATTGGGTTTCATTTTTCCCGATTTCCAGAAAATGACTTGTACATGTTGCATGAAATCTAAATATAGCGTGTTACAGCGTGTTTGATTTTTATTTTATTCAGATGAAATGTCAATTCCAAATCATTCGCGAGCTACCCCTGTACTTGAGAAGAAATTCACTACGAAACTTTAAATTGAAATTAAAAGATCCCA
>VMBQ01005316.1:2740-40232 GCA_007657795.1 Dreissena rostriformis | reverse complement strand
GCTTGTCCGGGCCATAACTATGTCGTTCATCAAGGGATTTTGAAATCATTTGGCACATATGTTCACCATCATTGGACAGTGTGTCGCGCGAAAGAATTACGTCAATATCTCCAAGGTCAAGGTCACACTTTGAGGTCAAAGGTAAAAAATGGCCATAGATGAGCTTGTCCGGGCCATAGCTATGTTGTTCATTGTGAGACTTTGAAATCAATTGGCACATTTGTTTGCAATCATGCGAAGGTGTGTTGCGCGAAAGAATTAAGTCTATATCTCCAAGGTCAAGGTCACACAAATTGTTTTGTGAGACAGCATGCGAAATATTCTGTGTCAATGCAGCATGTGGGGGTATACGTCACGTCAGTGACAAAGCTCTAGTTTTATAATAATGGAAATTATATCATCTTACAATTATTCATAATATAAAAATTAATATGCAAAAGGGAGCGTTCCGGATACAACCGGGAGCTCGAAAATGCCCTTTTGACAAAATACCGCACACTTGAAAGTGCTCTTATGTCAAAATAGCCCCCTGTCCTTTTCAAATCCTAGCTGGAGCACTGATCATGTTTGTGAACCATTGTTTTAATCTGGAGAGAAACTCACGAGATGCCTATTTTTAATAACATGTCTTTAAGTACATGTAGGACCTTAGGATTTGAATCTGATTAAAACTTAACCGTTTTTTTTTTTTTAATTTTGAACATAACCTATTGCATTAAGCAATATTAATTTGTTGTAATAAGTTCTTGTAGTTTGCATATAAAGTAAGATACAATTGTTGATATTGAAGTGGAGTAATGCATATGAAGTCTGCTTATCAAGAAGAAGATCATGGGTTCGATCCCCACTTTGGTTAGTGTTCACAATATCTTGATCTTCCCTTCAGACACCAAGTACTAGTTCTATCCAGAAAACTCACTTGAATTAACTACTGAATTTGAATCGCTATGTATTTGTATTTCACAGCATCCTGTGGTAGACCCTCATCAAGCTACAGATCATTTTGTAACCATGGAAACACATCATTACATCTTTGTCATCGCGGGAGGTGAAAGAAGAGGTGCACAACTTTGCAATAATTAAGATACCTCTTCCTCGACAGCTTAATGAACAGGAACATTATATTAGACCTACATTTTAAAGAAAGAAAATGCCAGTCCAAACAAATGTTTATGATAATAGAAGACCACTCATGAGTATTTTTATGAATGTTGTTTTTGTTCATGTATATTGGTTTGTTCATGTAAAGAATATGTTATTAAATATGGTAATGCCTTAATTGTTTTACTCCTTTAACAATGATTGGTAAAATATATTGAAAAAGGTTCTTAAACATTGTCATTTTGTTTATGTGTATGACAATTTATGAATATTTTAAGAAAAGGTTTTAAAAAAAACTATCCTTTTGTTCCCATGACAATTTATTAATTTGTGAAAGGGGCTTATTCCCAGATGGTATAAATGACAATTTTCGATTTTTTTTTGTCACATTCAAGCTGTGTGTAAATCAGGCAGCGAAATACAATGTACCACTTATGATTGCAAACTTAAGTTATGAATAATCATGATCATTGAAATTTATAAAATTATAAATCAATACGAATTGCATAATGATTCTGTGGCTTACATTTAATTCGTTTACAACACAGGGTTCATTTATATAAAGTATTAAATGCATTAATTGTTATAACAATTCGGATGGCCAAATGGTTTAGGCAATAGCCTTTATATCCAAAGAAGACTTTGAGTTAAAATGGAGGTCTGGCACAGATATTTTGTGTGAAGGAAGCTTGAACGGAAAACTTTATGGGCTAGTCGGGTAAAGTCAATGTTAGTGTGCTTTTTTAATGGTTATGAAATTAATGTTATAGCTAGACTTTATGGATGCCTAGCTTGGGATTGTATTAGGTGTGTCATTTAGGGTAAAATTTAGTGTATAGTTAAATTGCATATTGGTTTCTGGCAAAGACGAAAAAAAAATTGTTGCTTCCACCGCATATAGATTAAAACACTTTGAAACTGTGCACATTTAAACCTGATGCATTGCAAGATGTAAAGATACTTGTTTACCGAGCTAGATGTGTTATCATGCTTACATTGAAAATTGGCAGTTTGTTACTGTTGCCTATTCGTATACTTAAGCATTCACTTTTGTAAAGAAGTGTTACTGTAGAGTTGTGACAAAGTTTTGTGCGTAGCATATGCGATTTCAAAATACAAGTAAATGTATATTTTACATTTTGAACATTTACTTTTTTATTCATGGAACAGTTTTAATTGGAAAACTTTACTTTTGGGCTTTCATCACCATAATAATTAACATTGATGAAAATGTAAACATAAAAAATCAAACCTAGTTTATTTTAACGGATATTATTTGATATGTATGTATAAACTATAAATATAGTTTATGCATGGGATTGTGAAACATACGAACTGTGAAATCTCCGCATCCTTTATTTCTGGTGATGCTTAAATTCCACAAAGATCACTTAGAATTATCCTTCCTCGAGGCTTGCAACATGAAACATATCAGCTGAACACTCAACACGTGCAACATTTCTGGTGATGAATATTATTGGCGGGCTTTGAAATCTCCGCATCCTTTATTTCTGGTGAGGCTTAAATTCCACAGAGATCACTTAGAATTATACTTCCTCGAGGCTTGCAACATGAAACATATCAGCTGAACACTCAACACGTGCAACATTTCTGGTGATGGATATTATTGGCGGGCTTTCCCTTCCATAGATAAAATGGGCCAGCGTTGTTTGAACCGAGGAATTAGTGGGGGTTTTCAGACTAGCACAATCCCGAATGAGTCTATTACGTTAAACGGTAGGGGAAGTAACCGCTCAGATGTTTCTTTGCAAAAACCACAATATATGTCGCCCTTTAAAACGTGATATCGTCACGGTTTACCTGTTATCGACCTGTGTTTACATGAACGCAGGTATTGTTGGTTCGCCATTCAAAATGGCTACTACCAGTATATGTGTTTACATGATGTAATAAATTAGAACGTTCGAGACGGTTTAAGATTAACATATATAAGGTAATGAGTTTTGTTTTATGTGTTTATAACCATTGTAGAATTATAAGAGAGTAAATTGAACAACAGTTCGTCAACACAATAGCGTTACGGGTTGGTTTAATATTTCAAGTTAAACGTAACGAATCTATATCATATTTGTCACTTTCTTATATTTTTAAGACGTGTTATTGAGAACTTAAGTTAAGTCCAATAATCTGTTTGTGTTCCATGTGTTTTTTATGTCAGTATGTTTTTAGTCTTATTTATAAGACTGTGCCAAGAATTTAGAGATACTTTTTATACGGGCTAAATTCTTTGGAAATATTCTCCAAGTATTACCCATATAAAAAGTAGCTTAATATTTAAGAGAGCGTTTTTGAGAGCGTCAACAAGTTGGACTAAGTATGTTGTAGTCTGATATTGACAGCGGCATTATACGTTTATTCAAGGAAACAAATCGCCAAAGGTTCTAGCAGGGACCTATAAAAACAAATAGGTCCCTGGTTCTAGTTATTTGAACATGCTAATTATAGCCTAAAGCACGTGCCAGCTATAAATAATGTTACATTTTGTTCTATTTATTTTCGTACGTGATTCTTATACCACCAGTCTGCTTATTGCTATTACAAGCATTTAGCCTACTGACCATCAGCAATAGGGCCTTGTTTGATTATTTTTGTATCGTTCCATACACATTGACAAGGACAGAAGATGTTTTTATTTGAATATACTGAGTAAATCTTAACCAGATTCGGTATACAAATGGCAAACACATATTAAATAAATTTTAATTTAATAGATAATTTTAAAAAAAAATGTAATTTTAAAAACGCGATAATTATATATTAAATGTCATGTTAATGGGTGTCAGTTAAAGTGACTAAAACTATATATTAGGATTTTAATTAAACTTTGTTTCAGTTTAAAGGCTGTGATGTAAACTATCATCAAAACAAAACCATCAGTGGGATTCTTAATGTAAACATCTTCCACCTAGACCATTTAGTCTATGCATTGACTATAGGTCTTTATAAGAGTGCTTCTTTTTATCGCTCAGTTATCCACTATTGAAAATAAGAATTTATTTCTTATGTGTAAAGTCGCATCTGTTTAGTTTTAGTTATATCATTGCAATTAAATAAATACTTAAATTTCATTGTCACGTATCAGATACAATTGAAACTAGATGTATTAAGTTTATAAAGTTAGGTCATCATACATAAGTATGACGGATTGAACCCGTATGAATTGTAAATTTCTGTTTATAACTTAATATTATTTAACGGGCTTAGGGAAATGAACATACACAATTTAAAGGACGTTTAAAAAGCTGTGATTTGCTGATGGTATATATCTAGGAAATTGTGTCAATTGAGTGTAATCGTCATGCGGATATTTAAACGCAGAGATAGGTACACCATAGTGCAGTATACCGGTAACTCCGAGATATATGACCACATAAATATCACATTGTAAATATGCACCGTCTTGACGTCTATCAAGAGATATGCTCATTCGTATTCCCAGTGTTGACCCTGAAATCGATCTTGAACTTGTCTAACGAAAACATCAGTTCATTCGTCCGTGTCTGTTATTTAAAAGATCTGATTTGGATCCGGTTTTCACATTTATAACTATGAGAAGAAATTCTGAATACGTTACCAACGGATACGACATAAAAGTTCGTTAAATGATGTGAAGAATGAGGTCCTCGTTTTCACATATCCAAATAATATAAATGAGCATGGCTCTGTGAAAAGGGGGTTTAATGCATGTGCGTAAAGTGTCGTCCCAGATTGGCTTGTGCAGTCCGCACAGGCTAATCAGCGACGACACTTTCTGCTTTTATAATATTTTTTCGTTTAAAGAAAGTCTCTTTTAGCAAAATTCAGTTTAGGCGGAAAGTGTAGTCCCGAATAAGCCTGTGCGGATTGCACATGTATTAAACCCCCTTTTCACAGAGCGAGGCTCAAATTGTAAAAAAAGCATAATTTCGTTGTTAAAAAGATTTTTCGAAAAATACTGTTTTTACCATGTTTTGCGCTTTTTGCTGCAAGCGTTTCCGTGATTTCTATCGAAGACGATATTTTGCTATCGATATTCAATACTATGTAGCCTGCGGGCGCATCATTTCGAGACGCATGCTTTTTTATGGGCGTGATAATGTATTCGCCTGCTTATAGCTCGTTATCATCATCGCAATCAACAATAACTGTTTAATGTGTAATTGATGAACACTAAACAAGCCCCGGTTTTGACAAGTGTAAGGCTATTTTAGCTTTTGTTGCGTCGACGGTCGATATAAAGCATGATATGTTTGTGATTAATGTATTGCAATTTTAAAGTGTAAGGGCCTTGTTAGCAGATCTTGTATATGTTGAAGTATGCCAGTCAATGTCTGAACTCGGCAACTTTAAGCATGCGAACTAGAAAGCTCAAGTTTAATGACCAAACAAATAGCTATGTATAAGGAGAATAAATGGGCCTCGCTCTGGGAAAAGGGGATTCATTGCATGTGCGTAAAGTTTCATCCGAAGTGCAGTCCGAACATGCTTATCAGGGACGACACTTTCCGCTGTTATTGTTTTTTTGTTCGCCTTAAGTAAGACTCTTATTGACGAAAATCCCGTATAGGCGGAAAGTGTCGCCCCGGATTAGCCTGTGCGGACTGCACTGGCGAATTTGGGACGACACTGTACGCACATCCATTTAACCCCTTTTCACAGAGCGCGGCCCAAACTAAGTTTCGCCTTCCGGCCGCACGTCATAACCAATCGGCCGTTCCGGAATGCACTTTAAAAGGTATTCTTTTCTTCGTCGAATCGATTTACGAAAAGCGATGCCTTTGAAAGTCTACGAAAACAACAGAAACATTCCGAGTTATGCCATCAGTTTGCTGTTGAAGTGACTTTTGCCTTAACCCAAATATTTAAGAAGAACAGCTTACAAATATGGACCTCGCTCTGAGAAAAGGGGGTTTAATGAATGTGCGTAAAATGTCGTCCCAGATTAGCATGTTCGGACGTAGCAGGCTAATCAGGGACGACGCTTTCCGCCTAAACTAGATTTTCGTCAAGAAGAGTCTTCCTTGAAACGAAATTAAAATACAAGCGAAAAGTGTCGTCCCTAATTAGCCTGTGCGGACTGGTTTCCTCAACAACCGTTATAGGATTTATATATCATTGAAATAGGACAAAACAGCCAAACAGCCGATCATGTAAAATGGGGTTTGCCTGTTCAGTTAACAACACTTTACATTAGTTCATGCTTTACTGGGATAGGGTGTAAACACATTGTCTTTAGCTGCTTTTAAAACCGCACAATTTGTAAAGGCTGGAGAAAACTTGATGTGGTGATTGTAGTAATAACAACTTGCTATATTTGATTTCAGGTTAATGTCACTCTTAAGTTAAACGGGCGGGCGGATGACAAAGGGATACATAGCGGAACAGGCCCACCACAGCGCGTGTAATAGCGGCCTCGATATCGAGCGGCTGATTGTGAATGAACGCCATTCTTGGGGAAATCAATGAAGAATCTCTCAAGTCCGCTCACCACAAGCCAGAGACATTCGATGTAAACAAATACGCTTAACCACAGCCATACCAGCTTATTTTGTGAAATTAATTCGCGGATGAGTCACGCGGTATTGTAAAGTGATCGTACTGAATTTTGGGGTGAAATTGATATATTAGTTCTTGTTCAGATGTAGAATGAATCACTTTGCATTGAGAAAATTTGACTGAATTTGATATGATTTTGGGCAAACTGTTGACAGTGACACGGTTTTTGTTATGAAATTGGCGCAGACATTAATAATTACATAAATGCAAAACGTGGATTATTTTTAAGCAACAAGAAAGACAGAGCTAAAGTGAACAAATTATCATTGGATTAAACAATGACGAAAATATAAAAACGGTTGTGCATCCTCAAAGTTCATAATCGGTTTTCAAAGAAACAAGTGACTCAATACTATACAAAGTGTGTTGATGCAAGGATATAATTTTGGGATATATTTACAATTTACAGAAGCTTGCTTGAAGACATTTATTTTACAACATAAATGTGTTGAAAATATTTCTACGCTAATTGAAATCCACTATAAATTTTGACTATGGCCACAGCACCTGCGTTACCAGCTAGACCGCTCATCAAAAATCGCCAGCCACCCCCAGCGGTGCCTTCGCGATGGGGTGCATGCGCACTTCACACCGGAAGCAGTAACATCGCCATTTGTAAAACGTGTGCGGTGTTGCTATGCGGCGAATGTCTTGCTGACGTGCGGCTGGACCATCCTGACTGCTCTGTTCAGGCGCTGAAGTCCGATCTTCATGGTTTGTTGCACGAGCTAACATCTCGTCTCATGCTACAGATGGACGAGACGATAGACGCTATGACGAGACTTCATCGCAGTCTGGCCTCCAAGCGCCAGCGGATGGACGCAAAACGGAACGAGACTGCCGCGGAGGTGGAGCGTTATTTCATAAAATTGAAAGAAAAAATGGAACAAAAGCTGCAGAGAGAAGAACGCGATCTTCTAGAGTTGCTCAATGCCAAGGTAGCAGAACAGGACTGTGTGATATCTCAAAATATTGAAATGTGTGAACAAGCATTAAGGACGTTAGAAGAAAAGAAAACCGAACTGGTCAATATGAGTGGCATGAATTCGCGTGGGTCTCCGAGTAATGTTTCAATAACGAGTATAAAGACTGCGTTAGCTACCTCGGATGCTGTTAAATCGTGTATAAATTCGAAAAAGGGGCTTGAAGACGCGCGTAACAGTTTCATGGTTATCCGCTTCATTGTGGACTCGGACGCCGAGGAATTCATGCTGTCAAAGAAAGTATCCGCCGTGGAGGTTCTGAACTCCAAATCAGAGCATCAAGACCAGGGCAATCTAGAGGTGGAGAGAATTAACGAGGCAGCGCAGAATGTCGCCAATGAGCACAGACACCGTAGATCTTTGGAAGGTGAACACATGAATTATGAAAGGGAATTGCGGGTTTACTTGCCGACGGTTAGCGATAGACCATACAGTGCTGAGATATTACTACCACTCAACCCGTCATCTTCGAACGAAAGCATCAACCAGACGACAAGAGTTGGATCAGGAGAAACGACGGGAAGGTCAAGCGCCAACTCTTCGCATTCCGATACCGAACGGTCTTCCCTTGCAACATCGAATAATCACAACAGCGTCAGCGACATCGCACGCCTGTCTGTTCCTCAGAACAGTCACGTGGATGCTAACTATGACGTCACGTTGGACGTATCGTCTGCTTCCGCTGAGCGGTCTGAGATTCAAGATTCATCCCCTTTATCTCCTGCATACACGACGCTTACCCCGTCATTGTTGCATGCAGATATTCGAGACAGTTGTTTACCGGCTGATATTGATTCTGTGGCAAATGCAGAGCAAATTTCGCAGCAGATTTCAAACGAAAGCGCTGAGAACCAGTCATGCGGCACAGGGCACGAAGAAGACGACCCCCCGCCTCCGTACCCAGGCCTGCCGCGTGCTACCCCGAGACCGAACGAACAGCCGCCTCCATATCCGGGACCTCCGCCGCCGCCGTATTCTCAGACACCGGAGCCGCACTCTTCAACCGACTTCGGTAATCACATTGTATCGCCCTCGACTTCCGCTGCAAACATATGCGATCTTCAACGGGATTCCCCGCGTCCGCGTGGCAACAAAATCACAAAAGTTTTCTCTGTGACCGAGGTATACGACAAACGTTGCGCGGGGATATTCGCTTTGGCGGTTGTTAGAACCAATTGTTTCGTTGTAGTCGACAGATGGAACCGGAAGTTGAAGTATTTTAACTCTGCCGGTGATTCTTATGGTGGTCTCATATTCCGCGAGGAGCCATGGGACGTAACTTTGATAACCACAGATCTAGTGGCTGTGACGGTGCCGAAGTTAAACACACTTTATAAGATTCAAGTGACTGACCAAAGTGTGGTGACCACCAGCACGGTTCGGACGCTGCGCAGGTACGCATGCGTGGCCTATCACGGTTCAAATGAAATGTTTATATGCGGGCAGGTCCCGCAGTTCGGAGAACCTGTGATCGACGTCATAGGGCTGTACGGCGGACCGATATTGCAGTCGTTTCGTCAAGATTCCGTCACGCGACGTGACTCGTTGACGTTCTCGTATCCACGTTACGTTAAAGTGACGGACGACGGTATTGTGATCGTGTGCGACTGGAACCTGAAGTGTCTCATGTTGTTTAAAATGGACGGCAGTTTTGTTGGACGATATCGAGGCACCGTCGAGTTCCCGCTCAACGAACCGACAGGAATGACGTATGACGCCGAAAAACGTGAGATTTACGTCATTGACTCGAAGCACGCCGGCTCGGCTGCAGCTATTCACGCTGTCTCGCTGACGTGTGAATGTAAGGATATCATTAAGTGGGACAACGAGCTGCGAGTGGCCCCCGCAATCTCGGCCTGTCAGCCGGGCTTTGCACTGGGCAGCAAGAGCGGCGCGATCAGCCTGTTCAAGCCAGTCTGTCAGAATCAGATAGCGTTCCGCACTGAAAGCGAACTCTAGAATCGTTCTGGTGAACATAGTGTTCTGTTACATTATTGTTAATCAGTATGTTATAGATTCACCCTAAATAGTGTATTTATACGATTGTTTACAAGAGATTCACAAAGGATTTCCTCACATGCACGTATTATTTAGTTTTTTCTAATTGGACATACAACAGTAAACACGTCTGTTTGTTTATTAAGATATGAAAATGAGACTGAAAATACATTATCATCTGAAAAATATTTATTTTATACTATGTTTTTATTAATTGCATTGTTTTCATTATATGTATTGTCTATTTGTTGATAACGATAATATTGAGGTTGTTCTCCATTGTGGCAGGATAGACTGAAATGTACTCAAATAACAATACACACCTTTTTCACCCGTCATTTGCTGCATAGTTCGTGTTATACATAGTTTGCATATTTTTAATCTCTTATATATAATTCTATATATTTTATAAAATGTACAACGATTAATAGTTGTCAATACATATTAATTCAGTGTTCAACTATGTTCATACTAATCAGAAGTTGTGTGGATGTAATTGATTTGTACACTGTGCTTATATTACGTTAATAGTATCATATGCTGTTAAATGCTGGTCATAAATATATATTTAATGTTAGGATTTGTCTTTGTTCTTTATATATCATGCCTTTTCCTGGTGTATCTACGGGTCCGTTAAACGGACCCATTCCCAAACCGAATTTGCTAAACATTTTTTTTTTAAAGAAGTGCGATTATAATGATTATTATGTCTAAATTTTATTTTTAATCCATCTAACAAATTATAACTATTTTTTTATTCATTTTGTTCTTCTTATTTTAATTATAATAAAGAGCTACCGGTATATTAAATTATTTTTTCCCAAATCAGTGGACTTTTTCGCGCGAAAAAGTTTGTAATCACGAAATTTATTTTTTTTGTCCCTAAATGGTAAGGAAAAGGCCTGTATATCTGAGAATTACATACACATGGTAACATGCATACCTAAATGGCAGAACAATGGCTATGAGCCGCGCTCTGTTAAAACAGGACTTAATAGATGCGCGTAAAGTGTCGCCCCAGATAAGCCCAATACTTTCCGCTTTTATGGCATTGATTCAAGGAAGTCCCTTCTAACCTAAAATCCAGTCTATGCTATTCTGGGGCGATAGTTTACGAACATGCATTAACTCTTTCAGTGCGGGAACCAGATTTTGAAGGCCTTTGCAAACAGTTTGGATCCAGATGAGACGCCACAGAACGTGGCGTCTCATCAGGATCCAAACTGTTTGCTATTCTGATAGTATTCTTTGAAAAAATTCGAAGAAAATGCTAATTTTAGAAATTCAGCAGACGACATTTTAGCAGACGACAAATTTTCCAGCATGCAAAGGGTAAAACATCAGAGTGCGGCTCATGTTTCAATATGCATATGCGTTGTTTACATTTTGTATATCTAATGTGTTGTGCGATATAAATATACGTTAATCGCAGAATAGAGGCCCTAAACATTGCATGATTATAGTGATAAATCTCTTACAATCGGCAAATCGTTTAAAAAAAGAAACGGTAGCGGTTGCTCATTTAAAACCGCATAGGTGTATGCAATGACGAAATCAACCAGCGTTTATAAGCTTTATTCGGAAACCATATTGTCCCTTTGATAGAGCTTCCATTGATGTAAAATGTTGCGTTCGTTCCACTATGAACGCAAAAGGCAAACCGGGTCCGGGTACATACCGTATTTTCGTTTCCTGTTTTTCATTCGTCAGAACGAAACACGAAAATCAACACATAATAGATCGTTTCCCGATTTTCCAATAACCAAAATAAAATACGTAAAACCAAACTGATTTCTGTACAGAGTATGTCGTTGTATAAATTATAAATGTGGCCTCTAGAGTGTTAACAAGGTAAATGTTGAGGACGGACGACGTACGACGGACAAAAGGCGATCACAAAAGCTCATCATGAGCACGTTATGCCAAGGTTAGCTAAACATGTGCATGCCCCGAGGTTCGAACACGTGACCTCTAAAAGTAAAAGATCACTCCGCCGAGCAAGTTTTAATTTGGATGGCGGTTTATACGCTCTCCCGTGAATACACGTTTCCACTCAAATATCGACAGCGTTAAAATTCTCTATTATTTGTCCGATTTCGATTGATGATTATCATAAAAAAAGCATATGAGTCGCGTTCTGAGAAAACTGGGCATAATGCTTGTCCGTAAATTGTCGTCTCAGATTAGCATGTGCAGTCCTCACAGGCTAATCAGGGACGACACTTTCCGCCAAAATTGGATTTTTGCTAAGAAGAGACTTCATTTAAACGAAAAATGTCATTAAAGCGGAAAGTGTCGTCCCTGATTAACCTGTGCGGATTGCACAGGCTAATCTGGGACTACACTTTACGCACATGCATTATGCCCAGTTTTCTCAGAACAAGGCTCATATATGTTTCACGATTTCCTTCGTCAGGAATATAACTTTGATAATAGAATGATATAATGC
Source organism: Dreissena rostriformis (assembly GCA_007657795.1). NCBI lineage: Eukaryota > Metazoa > Mollusca > Bivalvia > Myida > Dreissenidae > Dreissena > Dreissena rostriformis. The sequence goes on along the minus strand of VMBQ01005316.1, from coordinate 28,145 downwards.
ATACATCCTTTTTTTATATAAATCTATGACATATATTTTAATGGTCAATTTGCCAAACTGAGAAAAGGTCCCTTTAAATAACGTACAAATTAATAGATTCAAATACATGTCACTTTGGCTTAATGTGTTGTTTCTCGTTAAATAAAACTATAACACAATGACATGGGAACCACTAGGACCGCCGACGGGTCTCCGTCAAAGGTTTGGATAGGAGGCGGCCCCAGTAAGCACATTAAAGCCACATGAATAAAATATAGTAAAATATTTCGTAAAATAATGTTAACCCATAAAAAAAAACAGTGTTCCTTAAAGCAATAGCCAAAATTCCAACGCCAGATGTTGTATGGTAACATAGATTTAACGAGATACAAAATGGTCGTTTTTATTTTTTGTGTCACAATATATTCCATGTGAATTTCCCGCGACAATATCCATTCATACGACACACGAACACTAAATTGGTACATGGACATGTGTTGAACATATTGAACAAGAAAAGAAATATAATATAGAGCATTTTGTATCTTGTTAAATCTATGTTACCAGACCACATTTAGCAATGGAATGTTGGCTATTGCTATACGGAACACTTATGTTTTATGGGTTAACTTTATTTTATGAAATATTTAGCGAAATATTCGTTGATTTTGAGCGTTAACGGGGCTTTAAAAATCATTCCTGAAATCTATGGTATTTATACTTGTGTACGTGGTAATAAATATGTTTCTCTGACAGGTTTGGACTGTTAACTTTATTTCATGTTCGGGTGGCGTTGTATGCTTTGATCGAGAAGTTTGTTATGAAGGGGTCGCTGGGGCTTAGTTACTAAGCAACGTTTAGTGGTGCGGGAAGTTTTAAATAATGTCTTAGAACAGTTTGCAGTGTATTTATACCATTTCGAAAGTTTGATTACTATAATTACTACTGTCTGTAGTTTTATCTCAAAGAAGGCATTACTAAATATTGTGTGGAGTGTAGAGCCGTATCAAGAATGCGAACTAAAACGCAATTTAAGCGAAATCAACCATGAAATATTCAGTGCCGGTATTCCGAGCTAAAATGTACATACTGTAGTACTCTGTAAGAAGTGTTCATAAACACATGTGTTTCACTAAGGTTTGGTAGGAAACCACTCGAATAATATATTTGAACCTCGCTCTGGTAAAACCGGGCTTCATGCATGTGCGTTAAGTGTCGTCCCAACTCACCTGTGCAGTCCGCATAGGCTAATCAGGGAAAATTGTTTCCATTTTCCTGTTAATTTTCGTTTTTAAGCAAAAATCCAGTTTAAGCGGAAAGTTTCGCCCCCGGTTAGCTTTAAGCACATGCATAAGGTCCCGGTATTCCAGTGCGAGGCTCATTTTAAGACGGATAGTCACTGAAAACAATAACTCAAAGATGAGCACTTTGTTTGTGCTTAGGGCCCGTATTCACCAAACAATTCTTAAGTCTAAGAATACAGAATATTCTTTAAATTAAAATATTCAAGAATTGCTTTAATTTTGAGTCAAACTTGGCATTTAGCACCACTATCTACATCATAGCACCACTATCTACATCATTCTTCGTAAAGAACATTTTCTTAATGCCACAAGGTCCAGTGGTAGCATGCATATATGTGTCGTGTTCTGAGAAAACTAGGAAAAATGCTTGTGCGTAAAGTGTCATCCCAGATTAGCCTGTGCAGTCGGCCTAAACAGGATTTTCGCTAAGAAGAGACTTCATTTAAACGAAAAATTCCATAAAAGCGGAAATTGTCGTCCCTGATTAGCCTGTGCGAACCGCACAGGCTAATCTGGGATGACAATTTACGCACAAGCATTATGCCCAGTTTTGTCAGAACACGACACATTTTCTTAATGCCAAAAGAACCAGTGGTAGCCTGCATATACATTGTATGCTAACCCTGAAGCACTTTTCTTGGGCCTAAGTCTTTTCTTTATTCTTAAGTCTAAGAATGGGTTGGTGAATACGGACCCAGGTATGCTAAACGTTAGACCATTACTACAAAATGGTTCATTAACATTCATGGGTCCGCCCGCCACTACGGCGCATAGGTCGGTAAGGCCTAATGACCTTACTTTTTCTCACAGATTTTTTAAGTAAATAATAATAGCTGGCATGTGATGTCTACCGGAGAAGACATTCAATGCAAATACAAAACAGGTAAAAAATCGACAAATTGTTCACGATTATGAAACAACAAAGACTCAATTAAATTCCGCATTTTATTCAACTAATTTTTTTCACAAACAGTGTTATACTAACTTGTGTGTCAAACAGGTTTACACGCGTCGATCATTTCGTATTCATTCATAGACAAACATAATACTAGTTCATGAACATGCATTTCCTGAAAGAAAAACAGTCTTCACAAAAGCCTTGCCGAAGAAGAAGCAACAACAACAACAAGTTCTTCACTTCCCGGTCCGGAACTTCTTGAAGAGCGGGTGGAGATGCTTGTTGGCGCCCGACTTCCGGTTGAACTCCATGTAGGTAGCGTCGTCTGCTCCCGACATGGAGCTCATACTTCCCACCTTGCGGCCGATCTGAAAAAGAGAGATATGACACATAGACGCTAACACAAGTAGACAAATATCCAGTCATCGCATATTGATACCTCATGGCATATTGATACCTCATGGCATATTGATACCTCATGGCATATTGATACCTCATGAAATGTCATTCATATTCAATCATATGAGCCTCGCTCTGGGTAAAAAGGGCTAAATGCATGTGTGTGAAGTGTCATCCCAGATAAGCTTGTTCAGTCCATACAGGCTAATCAGTGACGACACTTTCCACCAAAACAGGATTTTGGACTTTATTTAAACGACAATCCAGTGGAGGCGGCAAGTGTTGTCTCTGATTAGCCTGTGCGGAATGCACAGTCTAAACTGGGAAGACACTTTACGCACATGCATATAACGCCGTTTCCCCAGAGGGAGGCTTAGATACTCTGTGAATACAGCACTTGAACAAGACTCTCTGTTCCATGACGGAATTCATTCAGCACAACAAAAGCTTCTAGTTAGCGTAGAGGAACTCACAGCCGATGGATCGCCGATGAGCCTTTCTTCCTCGGCGTCCTGGTCTGTGGCTCCGATCACCTTCTGTAGGAGCTGGGCCTGATCCTCCTTGCTGCGGTAGGCGAGCTCCTCCTGAGACAGCAGCGTGTAAGAGATAAACGGATCTACGAGATAGTAGTATGTTAGAGATAGTGGGATCTAAGGGATGTTAGAGATGGCGGGGAAACTTGTCCGCCTGAGACAGTGGCATATTAGAGATAGCGAGATCTAAGAGATAGAATACAGTAAGAGATAGTTTAAGAGAGGTCCCTCTGGGACAACAGCATGTTTTAAAGATAATCGGATTACGAGATTGTAGAATGTTAGAGATAGCGGGATCTTAGAGATATAATACCGTTAGATATAGTTGGTGTGAGGTCCTCCTGAGACAGCAGCATGTTAAGAGATAAACAGATCTATGAGATTGTAGAATGTTAGAGATAGAGGGATCTAAGAGATATAATACCGTTAGAGATAGTTGGAGAAACAAAAGATTATTGATAAAATAAAAGATAAATAATTAGATATATTTGGACATACCAGTTTGAAATAGTGGGACAGGTGCGAGATTGGGGTATTTGAGATTGTACTGGTGGAATGTCTTAGATAGTTATACATGGCGTGTTCAAGAAGGGACATGGGGCATGAAAGATAGTGAAGGTTGATGTGTTAGATACTTGGATATATGTATTTCAGAGATGCATGATTAACTTTGTGTTTGAAGAATTGGTTAGGAGGTGTTGTGTTTGAGGAAGAACAAGGCTTGTCACCATAGGATGACAGTTTCCCCCTTTTTCCACATTTTTCTAAACCTAAACGCAAAGTGTTTTTCCACATTTTTCGAATCCTTAACGCAAATTGTGACGGAATTTCAGATGGACAGTGCGTTCAGTGTGGACTTTTTGGTGATATATTACCTGTTCCATGCCCGCCAGTTTGGTGATCACCTTGTAGCTGTAGCCCTGGTTGACGAGGAAGCGCTGCCTCTTGAGTGAGTACTGCATCTCCATCGTGTCCTGGGACACCAGTGAGTAGAAGAATGCATTGTATTCCTCCGCAACGGCACCTGTGGGACATCGATAATTGCACGTAAATATGGAAGCTTTTACTGCATTTCCATTTCATGCTGTGATACTAGAGAATAGAAGAATGTGTTGTATTCCTCCGCAATGGCACCTGTGGGACATGATAGGAAATATGAATAGAAGAATGCGTTGTATTCCTCCGCAACGGCATCTGTGGGACATGATAGGAAATATGAATAGAAGAATGCGTTGTATTCCTCCGCAATGGCACCTGTGGGACATGATAGGAAGTACATCAATAACTGTACACGAAGACAGAAGCCAGTACTGCATATCCATAACTTCCTGTGATACCAGAGAATAGAAAAATGTGTAGAAAGTTACTGTAAAATCATTATTATTTGTGAACGTTTTTTGTTTTTTTTTCCTAGGTTGACCGTTCCGAGAATTTAACACAAACACATCAGAAAATAAAAAACGCAAATTCCTTTTATTCCAAAATCTGAAAGTTTAAATCTATGTGTCCACAAAAGTCTTTTTTTTTATACAAAAAATTTCATATCGACTTATAAATGATTTTACAGTATATTGTATTTCTCATACTGCAAAAGTCTGTCAGCCCTCAGACAATGGCAGAAAAAATGCTTAAGGTTTAGGAATGATTTCTGGAATACTGGCCCTCCCGGCCTGTAAAATAATTCTGGTGAAGAACATATTTGAGCCATGCTCTTTGAAAATGGGGTTAAATGCTTATGCGTAAAGTGTCGTACCTAATCAATGAGGGAAGACAATCTCCGCCTAAACTGGATTTTATCTAAGAAGAGATTTCCTTTAAACTGAAAATACAATATAAGCGGAAAGTGTCGTCCCTGATTAACCTGATTTTTCTGGCAAAAAACAGCTTGTATCAAAATAATTTCTTCATGTGAATCGCTGTATGTGCAGAGCAATTTGATCGTACAAATTATTATTCTCTCTTATAACTGCGGGCAGAAAATGTCTTTTCGACAAACCTACAGCACACATAACCTTCCCGTTTTCTGAATATATTACAACGGACAGTTTCGCTTCTTAATTGTATAAAAAAAAAGTACAAAAAGAAGAGAGAAATAAATAAAATATATATTTTGACAATCTGTTATCTTCGTTAGCATCTTATATAGCGTTTCTGCCATCATCGGCATCATTTAAAATACATATCTGCCTACAACGGTATCATTATTTTTCGACGAGGTCAGTTTGGACGCCTGTGACATGTTCATGAAATAACTCAAGGGGCGGATATTTGACTGACGTATCCCCAAGGGATAAATGCGTAAGTAGATAACACGAAATGCAGTCATTTATTTCAAACTTGAGATATTTTAAACAAAAATCAGTCATTTTCGATGATGTTTCGGAAACTGTCACTTTTAACTCGTTCACATTTCTTTAAAAACTTGAACAACGAGTCCAAGATTACCTGGTGGCGTCCTCAGCCAATGGACAATATGTTCGTAGCAATGATTTTGGCCTTACTTGCGTAATATAAATATACGGACCGAATATATAACCTACCTGTTGTTCGCGGTTGAGTCCGACTGTCTGTCATCGACGGAACAATCTGCCATCGACGTGACGCGTAATATGGTGTGATATAGTAAGGTATGTATTACACCGATAAACCAACGGTTGTTCCCCTCTTAAAGTACTTATAACCGAACTTACGCACTAGAAGCAAAGTTAATTCATTTTTTCTTTATATAAAATAAGTTTTAACAAGAAGAAAAGTCACATTTAAGCTGTTTAAAGTCGTGAGAAAAAAAAGTGACAGCCGAACGGTCTCATGCATTTTTGTTTACATGTTGCTACTAGGCAAAACAGTGCCGTACAGTAAAACTTTTTTTCGTGGTGGAATTGTCGTAGAATCGAAAGAATCCACGGGTAACCGTTGGTAATTGCGGTAATAACCAACGGTATGTCGTTGGTTATTTCCGCAATAACCAAACGGTTACCCGTGGATTATTTCTTAAATAACCGTGATGATAACGCGTCTATATTCAGAAATAATTGAAGTGTCATTTATTTTGATTAAAACGAATGTTATCTTTTATAGGTATATCAGTTTTCGCAATCAGTTTGAATGTTATCAAAAACAATGGCGTATCCTTTTCACATTGTGCTCATTAGTTTTTTAGTATTTTAAAATATATATAACTTGAATAGTATGTAGTCGTTTCTCGCGTTCTCCGATCACAAACATTAGTTAAATCGAACACGACAAAAAGAAATACAGAATTGAAATAAATACAAAATTTATCAAAGAAAATGTCATTCAGAAATGCTATACCCCATGAGCCGATGATAAAACGAACGTCTTATTCTGTAAAACATTAAGTTTAAAAAAAATGCTTGTATATCTATGTAATACATGTGTGTCAAACTCTTGAGTGCATTTAGGTTAAACTAAATGTGAATAAAATGTAAGGTACCGTTATAAATTTATATTATTTGTAACGATTTTTAAAAGCGAAGTAACACATTAACGTATCTTCAATTTACCTGCTTGATCTGCACTTGAGACGTACGGAAACACTTATGTTAACTTGGCAAAATATATAATCACAACCTGTCTCTACTAATTGAACAAATGTGATGAAAGTAAAATAAGAGTAAACAATTATTTTTCAAACACGCATGCGAAGTTATGGTAAATTCATTGGCGTAGCTCCTCGCGTGCGATTGACAAACTTTCAGGCTCAACGACGGATACAAATTATCGAGATCTCAAATGAAGTAATGCAATACTTATTTAATTGTAATTTCTGCTAGGTTTGATATAAATCTAAAATAAAGGAAAATCAGTTTTACTACTCGCCTTGCGATTTTGTTTTTTCGTATCGTGATTTTGCTTCTTCGCATCGTGTTCTCGCGGTCTCACTGGAATCCAGAAGTCGACATTTTGAAACAACGAGTGGCCGTTACCAAGTTCACATACGTGTCGTTTGATAAAATGACTATGTGGGACTTACACAAGTATACGGGATACCGTTAGGGCCATCGTGGTTACACATTAAAATCCAGAGGGCGACAATGCGATAGTGCGATAATACGATGACGACAGTGCGACAATACGATGGCGACAGTGCGATAGTACGATGGCGACCATGCGATTATACGATGACGACAGTACGATAACGCTTAGTACGATGGCGACAATATGACAACGCGATAGTACGATGGCGACAATGCGATAGTACGATGACGACAATGCGATAGTCATATCGTACTGTCGCCATCGTATCATAGAATTGTCGCCATCGCACTATCGCGTTATTGTACTGTCATCATCATATAATCGCATTGTCGCCATCGTACTAACGCACTGTCGCCATCGTATTGTCGCACTGTCGTTACCGTAATATCGCACTATCGCACTATCGCATTATCGCATTGTCTCCATCGTACTATCGCACTTTCGCCATCGTATTGGCACACTGTCGTCATCGTATTGTGGCACTGTCGTCATTGTATTATCGCACTATCGCATTGTCGCATTGTCGCTATCGTATTATCGCATTGTCGCCATCGTATTGTCGTACAGTCGCCATCGTATCATCGCATTGTCGCTATCGTACTATCGCGTTATCGTACTGTCGTCATCGTATTATCGCATTGTCGCCATCGTACTATCGCATTGTCGCCATCGTACTATCGCACTATGGAATTGTCGCCCTCTGGATTTTAATGTGTAACCACGATGGCCCTAACGGTATTACAAGTAAGCCTGCTTCGTCAACATTGAACTGCTATCATTAGCATGACTATGTTAGTTGCAAAATAGTGATTACTGTTATCATGAACAAAACTATCTAATCGGCTCAAGTATTTGGTTTGCTATTATTGCCACAGTGTTTTAAATAAAACTAAGACAATAATGACTTAAACAAATGTGAATAGTCATCATTACTTTATCGGCCTCGCAATAGCAAACGCTATCGTGTGCAAGTGAAGGTTAAATTGTATCACATAACATGCGATATTGGTATTAAAACAGAAAGTGTTCAGCTTACGAACGAATCGTATATCGCACGTTGATAACACTATTCCGATTACAACGAATAAATTTCCCATTACATATTTACAGTGAAGACAGTCAGATAAAGATAAAGCCCAATGTTTATACTGAGTCATGTCTTTTGTACTTCTTCAGCATTTTTTTTATTTTATTTTTTTAGTAAAAGTGGCCTGACCACTTTGAATCTGTATACGTGCTCACACTGATATTTTGCTTCCTTTTTAAATCTGTGACAGAAGTTTGAAAACATATAAATATTCTGAAAATCTGTAAACAGGTCCGATGAACGTCCATCCAATTAGTGGTGCGCAGCAGAAAGCTTGTCCATAGCTTGTTATTTAAGCATGCACCTGTTATTACTTTATATTTAGCGAGAACATTTATTTTATAGTTTTTGGTATGGTATTTGACAGACTTGTGATCACCAACAAAATGCAAGTTTTTTGTTGGTTTCAGCTCTGACGGGTCGGACTCTTCCAATGAAATATTTTATCAAGTTTTACCCTAAACATTCCTAATTTAAGGTAAGGACATGAAACATGAGTATCCTCATGGACTTATGGCAGTTGCCATTGGTAAGTTTTTTTTCCAAATGTACATGTATCTTAAAATAGTTATTAATTGGTTCAAAACTTTAAACTTTATCTGTATACTTACCAAATAGCGATATAGGTGGTTTCTCAATTTTTGAATATTTTATGTTGTGAATTTTCCTTTGTAACCAATGTACTTTTACCTTGGTCAGAAAACAACTTGCAGTATGTTTTATTTATTAAATGAGTTCCAATGTATTTAATGTGCTTGTCTTGTCTTAAACATAAAGGCTTTTATCAACATGATCTGTTATTATACAAATGGAAACGAATATGGGCAGAATGTATTTGGATCACGCTGTCAGTTAGTTGGTTTGTCGGTTAGAATGTTGGTCTGTCAACATACCATGTTCTTAGTTTGCGGAGTCTTCCATTTTACCCAAGGGATTGAATTGAAACTTAAAAAATGTCATCACTATGAATTGTGCATGAATAAGACACAATTTTTATGCGCATTGATCCACACGTTCCTACGCTATGTGTCATTGAAAAAAATAGATATAATTTGCATAAAATGCTATAAGTTTTTAAAACGATTTTCCTTTCCATTTCTGTAACTATTCACCATGACGGGAAGGTGAGCAAGACAATGTTCATGCGCGGTGATTCAGACATTTCTGATGTTAGTGTCCTTGAACTTATTGTTTTAGGCATACATTAAGTCCAAGAGACAGATGTACACCCTGCGGAGCTTCGTTTGACCTTGCAGTAGTGACATTGACTTTGAATCAATTTGAATAGGTAGTATGAAACGGACATGATAACGGAGGTCCAAACCTTTGACCTTGAATTACAACATTGATCTTGAACCGGTATGATTGACTCATGCCTTCTGCATATTTTCTTAATGCCCTCATCATTTGAGGAAAGTTTCATGAAATCCATCAAAGGATATAATAGATAAGGAGTAGACACGAAATAGACGCTCAAACCGTTGACATTGAAGTAAGAGTTTGTGAATACGTCATATGTTCACGTTCTGTATATGCCTTAAGCAATTTAGCACACCAGACATCTGGAGTCGTAACTATAAAACGTTGTGCCCAATTAAAAGTGATGAGGAGGGACCTTAAAGTCACATAAATATTGCTAAAAAAACGTCAACACATTAGAAACTGTGCGATTCTTATGCTGACGATGCCCGTTTGGTGAATAATCGGTACCTTTTTGCAATAAAGTCTTCATTACAAAGCACCACGCTTTAGTCCACAAATATTTCGGAATTTTCATATCGTGCTGAATATTGTTTACCATTTCTAATTCTACGTTTCCACTAAAGGTTATGGAATATATCGGATTATATTGTTCATATATCAGGTATACAATCATTAAAGCTGTATTGGCCATACGCAGTAATGGTCGCAAGTAATTTAACAAACATTTCACAAACTTTTCAACAATATCAACTGGGGCCCGAAAACAAGAGTTAGCTGTAGTGTATGTGTGCGCAAATAAAACAACGAGAAATCAATCAGTTTGTATTATGCGTTCATGTATACAAAGTTAACTGCAAATAATAGAGTCCATACACTTTATGGTAACGTATCAAGTTTATTAAAAGTGTTGTTTATTATGTGTACAAGTATACTTAGTTAACTTCAAACAAAAGCCTACACACACCAAGTGTATGAATATAATGTTTATTCAACGTGCACGTTTGAACTCGTCGAATGACACTCCCACTTAAGTTGTAATAATGTACAAATGTTGATTAAACAAACTTTACCTGCCATTCACTAAAAATAAAATTAACATTCTGATTTAGATATATCTCATGCGAACAGCCCTGGTTAATTTCCATATGATTATCTTGCGATGATTTTTATGATGATAGCACATTTCTTCATTTCTCTATACATGGCATTTATAAAAACGCTATAAAGTCCTATCGATAAACCGTTTGACGAATCTCCCTTTTACGATTTCTATTTGTGGTTGACCATACATTGTATCGCCTTCTATGGCCTGAGATTTTTTATTTCGTACACTTACGCCTAGTAAGTGATGATATAATCAAATATGGCTTCATCAAGTTCGGCCTGCTAAAGGTATTAATTTAAAAACTCATTTATAGCTATTGAATCATTAATGTATAGTTGTATTGAGAAAAAAAAACTGCTCTTATTATTTTGTTAATTGCTCTTTTTGTTGATTGTGTCGTTTGAAAGACGAAAGTGTGGGTAAGGTGTCGCCAATATGATTTAAAATCTAGGAATACCCTTATGCAAAATTTCAAAGCTGTGTTTTTAAAGTTTTGAAAATCAGCGTGAAACAAACATTGATATTCAAATTTATAACATTTTACCATGCAAGCACAAAAAAGGGACAACATCCTCGATAAGTATCAATGTACTTATTATTTTCTCAATGTAGTTATTTTACGGCTTAGTCATATCTTCCTGTTTGAATAGTGTGCTTTTGTAGTCAGAATGGTGTTGGCGAACAGCTAAATTATCATCAGCGCTTTGATTATTATTGTTTATGTAATTGCTATTTAAAGACAACCCTGAGATACCCTTATTCAGTCATACTAATTTGTGATCCTACAATACGTTTATCTGTGCAAATGATTGTAATTCAACTTAATAATCGAATTATTTGAATGTAGATATGGCCCTATTAATAGGCACAGTTAACTAATAATTTCGTTGCAATCTGCAATAGGCTATCAGCTCACAATTGTCTGATAGTATACAATTGTCCCACCTCATCTAGCTCAAGGAAACTTTGTTGAACATGTGTCAATCACGCGCGACCAATTTTCAGATACTGACATTAAACAGTACATAACAGCACCAAGAAGTCATAAACAGATATTTCATATTGTTCCCAAACACTGAAGCAGCGTGCTATGATTGAGTTTGTGTAGCAGACTTTTATCCACTGCATATATATTCTCTAACATGGTCATCGACCCAACGTAACTTGACGGTTTGTGTTTGTGCAAGTAATAGAAGCCTCGTTCCAGAGATTACCCTGTGCCTTTAATTGCCCGATGTGAAGCATCTAGTATACTGCACATCGTTTAAACGTATCGTGCGAAAGAATATTGTATTACTAGCTCATGTTAAGTTTATTAAATAAACTTCGACAATAAATGAAGTTCAAACTTTATTTTTGAAGGACGATGTTTTAGCTAAGGATTGAGTGAGGGATCATTTGGAGTGATGACTAAAATAATTCAAGGTATAATTTTCCAAGTCTTTTTTGATCAACACTTGTATTTTAAGCATTGACAATTAAGTTATAAGCATTAAAAGCAATCATGTTGTCAATGAACAACCATACGAGTCCCAGTGCGAAAATTCGTTATTAAATGAAAAACAATGTGACATAACCAAATACCTGTGCGTAAACTGTAAGAACTATTGCAAAAAAATACGCTTTGATAGTGTTTTTTTTTCGCAAAAATATGTAGCTTTGTAGATGATTGAAATATTTTCCCATACTAAACAAGTTTATTCGTTCAAGTTAAATATCATTTTAATTCGCCGTTTTACATATACTCACTTACTTATGGATATAAATGGATGTTTTCCAGCACTGGTCAAGCCTCTCCGCCGGATTCAGATCTTCTTCATAATAATCAGGATCAGCTGCTTCTAGATCATATTTCCCAATCGAGATTTTGTATATATTTCAATCATGTCGTGGAACCACGATGCTTCTATACTTGAGCATTTTTTTTTGAGTCTTTCCTCATTATCCAAGTTGTTGAAGGCTGAGAGATGTCTTGTGGCGCGCATTCGGACTCCTTCGATTAAATCGTTGTGCTTTTCTAGGTGTGATTGTACTGGTGCTTTGTATAGTGGCAGAAATGTTTTTTGCATCTAGGTTTTGGAATGTTCTTCGGATTACTGCAGACATAGAGTGTTTTTTAAAACTGTTTCACTTATATGTTTTTCAAAGGAGATTTTGTCATCCACTATGACTCGTATGTCTTTCTTTTCATTGATTCTTTCTAGTGCTTTCCCCATTAGTGTGTATTGATAATTTGATTCTGTTTTTTTTCCAACAAAACAGACAGACAGACAGACAGACAGACAGACAGACAGACAGAAGCTAAGCGAATAAAGTGGCGTGAGTACAAATTAAATATAACAACAAAAAAAAGGAAAAAAAAACATGAAGGTATTTATTCGTCTGGGTGGAATTTTTATAGCCATGTATCGCTCCATTTTGTTAGTTCTTCTAGGTGTTTTTGCAGGCTTTCTCTGTTTTTGTTATCATTAATCAATTGAAATAGTTTTGTATCGTCTGCAAATAAGTATATAGATGATTGAAGAGTGCCCGGTAGGCCATTTATGTAAATTATGAATAATATTGGTCCTAACACCGAGTCTTGCGGTATGCCTGATGTGACTTCTCAACATGTGTGTTTTACTATTATAAAACGTTGTTGTGGTGTAATTGTTGCATATGAAAATGTGAATAGGCAGTAAGCTTTTAATTAAATGTTTATAATGTGCTGAATTAAATTTGTAATGGTGTATTGAGATGTGGGAAACCACATTGACGTGTGCTGTATCACTCGCGGCTGTTTGAATTTTATAACCCTGAATTGACGTTCAATTAGCAATCGATAATATTTTAATCTAGACAATGCCATCACTATCCGTGCACGGGCGATTTCCGCTCGTAAAAACGTTAATAAAAACATTAAACAGACCGCCTATTGTCGACACAAATTCAGTTGCAACAATGTCATCTTTTACTTGATTGTATGATAACAGTGCACATGTACGTGAAATTGCTTTGTTTCTCTAACTTAATGTTCATTCGTTTCGGACAATTGATCATATAACACATATTAACGAATCCAATAACTTGACATTATGTGATATGATAATTAAATAATGAAATGAGATGTCTCATTTTTTATTTTGACCAATAAAGCATAATGCCCTATATAAGTTTATCTTTTATGCACCCATTTCAAGTAGATCAATATATCCAATCATATGTCCATATCATACAGAGTAAATATTAACGGATAGTTGTATCGATAGCTTACACTCAAATTGTATTATGCACTTTGATAACTCAATTCAATTACACCCTCCTATTTAAATACTTTGTAAACCAGTTTATCAGAGTTACATTTAATAAGTACAAAATAAAGATATGTAATAATACAAAGTGCAAAAGTTACTTTATCGAACGATGATTGTTGTAGTTAATTTATAAAAACAGAAATATTAACAATACTAACAAAACGCTGAAGCCACTAAATATGTTCGCCATTAACAGATACATATGTGAGCACTGTTTCAACACGAAGAATCTTGTTTCAGATATATCTAATATAAAGTACGTTTGAGCTACGCAAATGTATTGTTAATTGAGGTCGCCATTATTTCGACAATTTTCGTTGGCCGATTGATCCGATAATTGCCATCTTCATTCAGTTGGCCTCGCCTGACGAATAATGACACCATTGGCTTGCCCTTTTTATTGTATTGTTTAGATATCGGTGATGATACATTATGACCATCTTCATATATGTTTGTGCATTTTGGAGCTGATGCTTTCCATATAGTCAACCAAACCTGAATTTTCCGATTATAAGTTTTCGGTGGGTAACCGGTAGAAGCTGGTTTTTGTTAGAATATAACTTAAAAGTTTCTACTGTAATTCAGTTAATGGTTAATACAAATCTTATACAATGTAATTGTCGTATTACATATTCGTGTGTTAGCATCTACCTTTGATGTGAAATAACGTTTTAAGAATACTCAGTCGATCGTAATATCGATCGCAAACTTGTATTTAACTATCAATGGTTTCAAAGTTTTCAAAAAAGCACACATCTTTGGATTTTTTAAATCATGCAGTTTGAATAAAAAAAACAATTATTTGCGATATTGTGACAAAATCGTGCAATACTGTCCAGTTTCTACGACTTCCTCTCAAAATCATGCTTGCCACTCACGGTTTCTTCGTATATTGTTGCTTATGTGTCAGTTTCGATATGTATAATTTCATGTAAAAAAACATTCAAAAAAACATTTTAAGATAATAAAATTGTTGACTAAGCGTTTGAACGTTTGATAGAAGCTTAAAAAAAAACAATTATCACTTATTGTCCAGAAATCATACTTTTCTATGAAATCGAAAAGAAAAAAAAACCGTCATAATAACAACAATGTGCAATTATATCATTTAACTGACAATACCTGTCCCGAAATAAATCTTTGAACCGTTTGATAAAAGTCTTATCAAACACATCAAATGTTTGACCTCAATTGTGTTTATTAATAGAAACGCTATCGCGACGGTTAATATAAAACAGAACACCGGGCGTTTTATATCACAAGTGTACGATGACAAACCTGACACTGGCGTGACGTTAATTTGCGTATATTATATATAAGTGTCAACTTAATTATTAAACGTTCGAACAAAACAAAATATGGCTACCGGCGGCATAATGGTGAGTATATTGATTAATTCATCAATTCATTGTGTTATTGATTGCTATTGATTATTTCTTTATATATTTAGGTTTCTTCTTATTTACTTATTATTTTAATTCATTTACTATAGTTATTTAAAAAATATATTTATTTGTTAATTATAGGTATTTTCATTTTTTTGTCAAACGATAATACAGAATTGCTTCTAGACAAATTCGATTTACAAGTGCATTTTGTAGCCAAGGTTTAAAAGATACAATCTATTTAAAGGTTCAGTTTTCATGAATATTGTTCAAATGCGAATGGATTGCAGACACACGGAGCACTGTTCATCATTAATTTTTAAATGTTGTATAGGTTTGTGTTCATGTTAAAGTTACCTAGTTGATCTGCTCCCTTGTAAGTCTAGCCTATCTGCCTTTAAACCTAAACCTAATCACAAAAGTAATGCTATAATTATTAAATATAAGTTTATTTAGTAATATTAATGCTCTACAAAGTGTTGACATGAACTATTCATGGGAAAGCCAAAAATAATCAAAAACAAAGGTTTGAATTTTTCTCAGATGGATATATACCTAGGTTTATTCAGAAGCACCACACTGTCCGCATGATGTGATTTGTTTTAAGGCGGGGCGCACAATTGCACAACTATTTTTAAATGGGCTTAATAACGGTTAAATTATCAAAAACACATTAAAAATGATTGCGTCAACATGACGTAAACATTGGCAAATTAAGTTTGTGTATATTTAAAATTAAGGATGTCTCATACATTTTCGCGACCAAGTATAAATTTCGTAACCAATATCAAGTCAAACATCTGGTAACAATAATTCTTTTTACTTTGTAACTAATTGGTAATTAAAAATTATTTACTTTCGCAATATATAAAAAAAAATGAATTATACTTCTGTGACAGTCTAGAAAATTGTTGGACTTATTATGATAGGGCAGTCATGACATAATTGAATTGTATAGGATGCAAACGTGTTTTAATACGTTAATCATGTGTAAAAATTGATTTCAGTTCATACGTTTTTAGAAAACAATCGACCTCTTTTCCACTTTATTTCAGTGTATTTTTCGTTAAGCTTCCCAACTGATTAAGATATTTTCTGAACCGAGACAAAACAATGTAAAATGCTGGGAACCCATCACAAACAGAAAGGCATTCGTCATGCTCAACGTGAGTGTTTGGATTGCCGTTAGGTCCGTATCCATCCGTCGACCCGTGCGTTAACTGTTTCTTTCAACGATTTCCTCCTAAACTGATGAGCAAAATTTCGCGAAACTGCACCGTCATTCAAAGTGTATTTATTCGTCTCGGTCCTATGCAAATTTAGGTTCACCACAGTTAAAAATAAAAATGGACATTCCTCTACAAAGTTTGTACTTGTTCATGGGTAAATCTACACTTGGGGTCATACGATTAATTTCAGCTTGCATACAAAAATGACATTAAAGGTCATCTAATCAAAAGCCCATATGAAAATTTGCCTTTAACATCGTATACCGGCCCACGTATTGTCTTCATTATTTTCCAGATCATGAGCCCCAGAGGTCACTTGATTTATTTATATTTAGAAAAAAATGTTGTTAAATTTAATATTCACAAAAGTAATACGTCGTGTATTGTTTTGTAAGATCCATGGTATAGTGATCTTGCTACGTTTGTTCAAATAATATCCCGGGGTCAAAATTACCACGCTTGGATGTTATATGGATGAGATGTTTGAAAGAGACCAACATAACTCAAGTACTTTACAAATCGTTTCTGCAACCAAAAGTACCCCCAGGCTAGATATGTGATGTATGACAGATTCTGGTCCTCTACAACGTTTGTTCAAATTATCACTTATTATTTTCTACCTGACCGCGCCTGAGGGACAGCATTAGTGTGTGGGGAGGGGAAATTTCGTGTCCTGCTCATAACTGCATAACCTGCTCAGATTTTGAAATAAATTGGCATAACATTATCACCATATCATGACGCATGTCGCGTGCATAATCCTGTCGCTAGCTTTATGGTCAATGTCACAGTAGACACACTAGTTGTCACTTATTCCATACAAAATGTAGTTTTAGTACTTAGTTTCCGGATAATAACTGTCTTCGATTATTTGATTAAGAAATAACTGGGTACGATTCATAATCAAGGTCAAGGTCACAGTGGACACTTGAGTTTTCAAAAATTCTGCATATGGATGTGGTGGAAGTACATGTGTGTTTCTAACCCATAATTTGTGTGTGCTTTTTGATATTTCGAAGTTAAAAAGCACAAATGACCATAATATGAAGACGACATCTTGCCTTTAACAACCATGTCTCTCGCTTTAATGTGATTGTTAAGGTCATAGTGAACACTTGGAGTTAGTGAGATGGCCTTATATGGATATTGTAAAGTACTTTTTTAGTTCGGTCGATAACGTTGTCCCTGCACAATTGTACTGCAACATAAATTGGCAATTATGAACACCATATGAAGACAGCGTGTCGAATGCATGAGCCGTGTAGGGAAAGTACATGTGCCGGTGACTTTCTGGGCATTTTGCTTTAACGTGCATGATGAAATTCCGATTTAAAATGGCAAAATGTATGATTATTATCATAAAGAAAACATGTCGCATTACCTATGTCGCTCGCTAGAAAGTCGATGACAGGAATGTAAAATAGACTTTATGTGTAACGACAGTCGCAATGGTACATATTTGCTGTGTTAACTGTTCACAATATGTGCGTCTCACAACACTCGTTGCATTGTCCTGGGACATATAGCGGGTACATTAGTATATTAGTGTTATTTAGATATATTTTTATTATGTTGATATTGAATCAACTTTTTTATCGCGGAAGCTAAAAGACTCATATGATATTTTATATATTTGTCTGTTATCGAGTTTATTCAAATCATGACCCTGAAGTTAAAGTTGACATTACCAGGAGTATCAAATAGTCTGTACAAACTTGTTAAACAATACAAAATATCTCATTAAGATTACTTAGATAATCGACATAACACCTTGTTTTTATCCTTATCTGTTGCAACTGTTGTAATTCATACTAATGCATTTGTCCGTATACAACAATGAGCGGTTGAATTTCCGTCTTCAAAGTTGTTTGCTGTTTTTTAAACTAAGTAATGTGTTTGTTGTTTGTCCTCAGTTCATAGTTAATATCTGTATCACTATTTTGTAGGGTGCCGGTTCCAGCAAGCCTTCATTTGGATCAACCTGGACGAATAACTTGGAATTCATTATAACTGAAAACAAAGACTATAACTATTTTAAGCACGGTGATCTTCTAACATGCTTCAAAAGATTCGTGGGGAGCGATGATAGAATAACGCAATTTTGGACGTATAGTGCAACAACGACGGCGTGTTGTAAGATCCCAAAAGACCACATGTTTGTCGTTTTTCAAACAGAACGTTGGTGGTACTCGCTGGACAAAAGTTTGACCCATATTACCATGCAACGTGGAGAAAGCGAAATACTTGTCAGAGACAAATACAGAGGTTCGGATCGCAAAGATTGCAAACTGCAAGAAGGCCCTATACAAAGCTATAAATCATTTTACTTTTTTATAGATAAGTTAAATGCCTACGATATTGTACGTCATAACT
Source organism: Dreissena rostriformis (assembly GCA_007657795.1). NCBI lineage: Eukaryota > Metazoa > Mollusca > Bivalvia > Myida > Dreissenidae > Dreissena > Dreissena rostriformis. Next base: position 9,358 of record VMBQ01005316.1, on the reverse strand, counting down.
GCACAGATTTTGCCCGACATTGTTCGAATTGGCTTGTTTCAATCCAATACAGCGAATATTTTTAAAATAATTGCAACAAATAAACGAGTCATTCGCGCAAATGATAACAGCCAGCGATTTCCCACACTGCGTTATCATGTCGTGTATCTCAGAAAGCACTAACATCTTTCAGCTCACCTTATCAAAACGTGCTCATGGTGAGCTATTGGGATACCGTGATGACTGGCCCGTGACGTATGTCCACCCACGAACTTTTCCTTCAAACGACATCTCCTCTTGAACCGCTAGGCAGATTTTGACGAAACAGGAATGTTCCTTAGGTGGCCCTCTATTAAAATCGTTCAATTGATTCCTGTTCGTTGATTAATTAGGTTAAAATTATATTTCGGAATGGCAAATAGGTTTAGTAGTTGACATAGAATGGTGTAATGTAGTTTTATACAAAGTTTATGCAAATCATCCACCGTGGGGTCAAAATTAGCCCCGCCCTATAGATCCTGGTATGAATAAAGTAAAAGTTTTAAACTTCTTATCCTCTTTAACCACAAGGCCCAGGGTTTTCATATTATGTAATATCGTATTGGGGTTCTCTGCCAAATTTTTCAAATCATGCCCATAGGGTCAAAATAAGCCCCGCCCAGGAGGTAACTGTTTCCCCTATATATACATGTGTATGTAGTGAAAACTTCCATCCCCTTTGAAACCAAACAAGCCCAGCGGTTTAGTGTAATTTAAGAAAAATCGTATGGTTTTGCTCTACCAAGTGTTTTTATATATCATGCCTATGGGGTAACTTTTCCATTAAATGTATATCGTGAATAAAAAACAACATCTTCGCTGGTACCGCAAGGCCCAGAGATTTGGTATGTGTTATGTAATATCGTACAGTGATCCTCGTCCAAGTATACATGTATTCAAATCATGCCCCATGGGTAAATAGTAACCCCGCTTTGGAGGTAACGTTTCTTCCTTATATGTATATACTAAACACTTTCTTTTTCATGTAGACTATATTAGCAAAGTAACTCTAAAAGTTGCCTTCTGTAAAAAAAAAACGACCGTAATGTGTTATGGAATAACAGATAATGATCCCCTACTAAGTCTGTTTAAATTATGCGGTCAAAGTTGGCCACACCCGTGTAGTTGTGTGAACTGTTGGCTATAGACTAAAAGTATGCGCCTGTGTTCAAAGGTGGCCTTTGATCATGTATCTCGAGTATTATACCAATAAGCTACAGTTTATCAGGAGATCGTTCAATGATCCACATCGTCCCCTTTTACTATATTAATCCTGTTTTGTTGCATAATAATTATCATTGAGGCCCTTGAGTTTGAGATGGTCACTTACTGCCGTGTTATTGTCACACACAACATCATGTCAGCATAAATGACTGGCGCTGTTAATTATCCGATCGATTAGTTTTTTAAGAGAAGCACTAACATTTTCGACTTTTTTTAAATATCTCTTTTTTTGTTTGTTGTCCCTCAATATTTGTTAAACCTTTATAATATTTATACAGTTTTTAATTCCATTCATGACAAATTAATGCTTAATAAAATTATATCTGTAAAGTTTTTCAATTACATGGTTTTACAGTAGCATTTCACCTTTGTGTTTATATCTTTTTAAACCTGTTTCTAGTTTCTTTTTTTAAATAAATATTTAAACAGTGTTTATAACATTTATTTAAGATATTTAATGAACATGAATACACGTCTTCTTATATAAATCAGATGTTAACAAGTGTTTTGTGTTCTGTAACTCTTTATTAAATTGAATTATTTATGTATCGTGTATTTACATGTGAGTATTTAGCACACGAATTAAATATGCACACATTTATCAATAACTTCTAACTAAATATCAAGAAAACTTAAAATGCAAGTGTAAAATGACAGACAATAAAATTGAAATGTTTTCGTCGTTGTATTTTAATTTACAATATGAAAACGAAACTGCTGATATTACTGACTATATATTGACATAAAGTTTAATAAATGCATTTTGATATTTGCGCATGATTAAAGTGGTAAAATGGGGCAAATGATTAAACAATACCATTAGCAAGATTCAAATCAACTAAATAGAGCATGTTATCCTGTGTGCTTTATAAGCGCACTAACGACAATTTAAAAAAAACACGGATCGTCAAATACATAATTTTATCAACGATATCTTTGGTTGCATTTCGTAATGTCAACATACATCTAACAGGCAACGTTATTTCAAATTCAACTGAAGATTATAATGAAATACAGTGTCAAAGTGTGTGGTCCCCCAAAACTTGGTAATTGCATTCATATCCAACTTTCTGTACTATCATCGGTATAAGTCTAAATATGGCGCACCAAAAGATAGGAATTCTTCTTTAGGAATATTTATTTATTTCTTACGAGTATTTATTTATTCATAAAGAAATCTATGTATTAATATGGGGACAATACACTCTTCATACGGAAGAAATAAATCTTTCTTGTGAAGAATTTATGACGACTGACCTGTTTTATTTACCTAAATTGTATTTGTACAATATTCAATTTTTTCATATGATTTGCGAATTGTTCGAAAGGAAGTATTAAAGCCTTTAGATCCAACATTTCTCATTCAAACTTTCTTGGATTGTTACTTATGGCATGAAGCTGTGGATGTGCGATTGTTATTGCCTTATGCCCTACATTAAAAATAACAAATTTCAGAGTATAACTTGTGTAGTATTATTACTATAGACTTTATTGGAAACACTATGACGCTCTTAAAGTACGATGTCCGGTTGTGCGATATTTGTATGTATCATTGTATTTTAGCCCTCCACTTTTTTTAATACACTTATGACCATAGGGTGAAACCTGCCTACACCAATGAGTTCCAATATATTATAGAGACTTACGGCAAAATAACTTTAAAATTGTTTTCCTCTGAGACCACAATGCCCAGCGGATTAATAGTTGGTACGTAAAAAGGAATTGTTGTTCAGAGGTAAAAACTAGCTGCGCCCCAGGGTGAACTATTTCATTGCTACAATTTCCTGCGTATTACTACATGCGGCGTCGGTGGGGTATTCGCGGGGTATTTCGAATTGGCCTGTATATCATTATTAAAGCAAGTTTAATGACTATTAGACTAAAAATATCACTTCTAGAGTGTTAACAAGGTTTCTCTATAGCCATATTAGTAAAACTGTCCCGCCCCTGGGGGCCATGTTTTTCAACGAACCGGAACCGTTTTTAAATCAGCATTAGAACAAATGTTCTGACCAAGTTTTATAAACAATGGAATACAAATGGGACTTCTAGAGTGTTAACAAGATTTCACTTTAGCCATATATAGAAAACTGTCCCCTCCCGCCTCATGGCGGCCATGTTTTTACACCGACCGGAACCAGTTCGAACTCGGAAAAGATATCATAAGAATAAATATTCTGAGCAAGATTTGTCAAGATTGGGCGAACAATGTGACTTTTAGTGGGATACCAATATTTCACTATGGTCGTATAAGGCAAACTGCCCGCCCCCCTGGCGACCATGTTTTTCAATGAACCGGAACCATTTTCGAACTCGGCCGAGATACATTAAGAACAAATGTTCTGACACAGTGTTATGCAAATTTGCCTATAAATGTGACTTCTATAGTGTTAACAAGCTTTTTCTTAAATTTGACCTTGTGATCTTTTTTGGACCTCACGTGACCCAGTTTCGAACTCAGCCAAAATATCAAAGGGACAAATGTTCTGGCGAAGTTTCATGAAGATCTCACAATAAATGTGGCCTCAAAAGTGTTAATAAGGTAAATGTTGAGGACGGACGACGTACGACGGACAAAAGGCGATCACAAAAGCTCACAATGAGCACGTTATGCCAAGGTTAGCTAAACATGTGCATGCCCCTAGGTTCGAACTATCGACCTCTAGAAGCAAAATATCACTCCGCCGAGCAAGTTTTTAATTTGGATGGCGGTTTATACGCTCTCCCGTGAATACACGTTTCCACTCAAATATCGACAACAAGCGTTAAAACTCTCTATTATTTTCCCGATTTCGATTGATGATTATCATAAAAGAACATATGAGTCGCGTTCTGAGAAAACTGGGCATAATGTTTGTGCGTAAATTGTCGTCTCAGCTTAGCCTGTGCAGTCCTCACAGGCTAATCAGGGACGACACTTTCCGCCAAAATCGGATTTTTGCTAAGAAGACTTCTTTTAAACGAAAAATGTCATAAAATCGGAAAGTGTCGTCCCTGATTAACCTGTGCGGATTGCACAGGCTAATCTGGGACTACACTTTACGCACATGCATTATGCCCAGTTTTCTCAGAACACGGCTCATATATTTTTAACGATTTCCTTCGTCAGGCATATAACTTTGATAATTGAATGATATAATGCATACATCTTTTTTTTATATAAATCTATGACATATATGTTAATTGTCAATTTGCCAAACTGAGAAAAGGTCCCTTTAAATAACGTACAAATTAATAGATTCAAATACATGTCACTTTGGCTTCATGTGTTGTTTCTCGTTAAATAAAACTATAACACAATGACCTGGGAACCACTAGGACCGCCGACGGGTCTCCGTCAAAGGTTTGGATAGGAGGCGGCCCCAGTAAGCACATTAAAGCCACATGAATAAAATATAGTAAAATATTTCGTAAAATGATGTTAACCCATAAAAAAACGGTGTTCCTTAAAGCAATAGCCAAAATTCCAACGCCAGATGTTGTATGGTCACATAGATTTAACGAGAAACAAAATGGTCGTTTTTATTTTTTGTGTCACAATATATTCCATGTGAATTTCCCGCGACAATATCCATTCATACGACACACGAACACTAAATTGGTACATGGACATGTGTTGAACATATTGAACAAAAAAATAAATATAATATAGAGCATTTTGTATCTTGTTAAATCTATGTTACCAGACCACATCTAGCAATGAAATGTTGGCTATTGCTAAACGGAACACTTATGTTTTATGGGTTAACTTTATTTTATGAAATATTTAGCGAAATATTCGTTGATTTTGAGTGTTAACGGGGCTTTAAACATCATTCCTGAAATCTTTAGTATTTATACCTGTGAACGTGGTAATAAATATGTTTCTCTGACAGGTTTGGACTGTTAACTTTATTTCTTGCTCGGAAACAACACATGAAGCCAAAGTGACATGTATTTGAATCTATTAATTTGTACGTTATTTAAAGGTACCTTTCCTCAGTTTGGCAAATTGACAATTAAAATATATGTCATAGATTTATATAAAAAAAGGATGTATGCATTATATCATTCAATTATCAAAGTTATATACCTGACGAAGGAAATCGTTAAAAATATATGAGCCGTGTTCTGAGAAAACTGGGCATAATGCATGTGCGTAAAGTGTAGTCCCAGATTAGCCTGTGCAATCCGCACAGGTTAATCAGGGACGACACTTTCCGCTTTTATGACATTTTTCGTTTAAATAAAGTCTCTTCTTAGCAAAAATCCAATTTTGGCGGAAAGTGTCGTCCCTGATTAGCCTGTGAGGACTGCACAGGCTAATCTGAGATGACAATTTACGCACAAGCATTATGCCCAGTTTTCTCAGAACGCGACTCATATGCTTGGTTATGATAATCATCAATCGAAATCGGACAAATAATAAAGAATTTTAACGCTGTCGATATTTGAGTGGAAACGTGTATTCACGGGAGAGCGTATAAACCGCCATCCAAATCAAAAACTTGCTCGGCGGAGTGATCTTTTACTTCTAGGGGTCACGTGTTCGAACCTCGGGGCACGCACATGTTTAGCTAACCTTGGCACAACGTACTCATTGTGAGCCTTTGTGATCGCCTTTTGTCCGTCGTACGTCGTCCGTCCTCAACATTTACCTTGTTAACACTCTAGAGGCCACATTTATAATTTATACAACGACATACTCTGTACAGAAATCAGTTTGGTTTTACGTATTTTGTTTTGGTTATTGGAAAATCGGGAAACGATCTATTATGTGTACATTTTCGTGTTTCGTTCTGACGAATGAAAAACAGGAAACGAAAATACGGTATATACCCGGACCCGGTTTGCCTATTGCGTTCATAGTGGAACGAACGCAACATTTCACATGAATGGAAGCTCCATGAAAGGGACAATATGGTTTCCGAATAAAGCTTATAAACGATGGTTGATTTCGTCATTGCATTCACCTATGCGGTTTTAAATGAGCAACCGCTACCGTTTCTTTTTTTAAACGATTTGCCGATTGTAAGAGATTAATCACTATCAATCATGCAATGTTTAGGGCCTCTATTCTGCGATTCACGTATATTTATATCGCACAACACATTAGTTATACAAAATGTAAACAACGCATATGCATATTGAAACATGAGCCGCGCTCTGATGTTTAACCCTTTGCATGCTGGGGAATTTGTTATCTGCTAAAATGTCGTCTGCTGAATTTCTAAAATTAGCATTTTCTTTGATTTTTTTTTTTCAAAGAATACTATCAGAATAGCAAACAGTTTGGATCCTGATGAGACGCCACGTTCTGTGGCGTCTCATCTGGATCCAAACTGTTTGCAAAGGCCTTCAAAATCCGGTTCCAGCGCTCAAAGGGTTAAGGCTTTC
>VMBQ01005315.1:41059-66746 GCA_007657795.1 Dreissena rostriformis | reverse complement strand
ATCTTCGTCGTCGTTGTCGTCGTCGTCTTTGTCGTCATCGTCATCATCATCATCATCATCTTTATCACTATTATTATTATCATTATTATTATTACTAAATTATTATTATTATTATTATTATTATTATTAGTAGTAGTAGTAGTAGTAGTAGTAGTAGTAGTAGTAGTAGTAGTAGTAGTAGTAGTAGTAGTAGTAGTATTGTCATAAACATATACTTCATATAATGTATTTGTACTCGCAGTGAGAACTACATTTCTGAATCGATTCATCGTTTTTTGCGTTTTTTAAGGTGCAGTTTAACAGGCATATTAGTATATATATTTCAAAGAAAGTCGATCGTCCGTGGTTTCACTCACCACGAGTCTTTCTACACGTGGCAGAGAAATTTAAGCACGATATTATCAATAACCGCAACTGCGACACTTATATGAGAATTTTCTTCAAAGAAATTGTTAATATCGTTTGCAGCGCTTCAGTTTTAGAATGACATATTCAGTACGATGTTATACTTACCAAAGCCGCGTTATCGGTCGCAACATACTTCCGCTTATTTGACAACTACTTCATATACAAAATATGTGGGCCTATATGATGGGCGCCAGTAGAAAAACAGTTAAAGAAACGCTTCAAATTACGGTAACTACCGATTTAATGTGCGATGCCCACCATATACTCAAAACTATGTATTCATTGTATTTAGTGTATGAGTATTGCCAACAATTGTAAAGCCAGTATGAAAATGCATTTTCCCCTCATGGTCACATTTTTATCATGCGAACCCGATGATTAAAAGCTGGACTGTCAGTCTTAATCAAGTAACAACGTTTTGAGAGAAAACCTTACCCCGGCAACGGATCTGTACCCACAATATTACCCTTTCACATTCTTAATATATCACAGAAGTTTCATGTAACATATTCATATTCCTAAACGTCGCTTCTGTTAGAACATGTTTCACGAGTCCTTTAGTTGTGTTACCAATTAGATCTAAACAATATATTTAGGTGTTCAGTCCTATTGATGAACATACAAAAACAGTTTACATGTTTGGTAAGAACTAGTTAAATCTGTCTTACCTTTCAATATTTATAATGATGCCGAACATTATCTTAAAGTGTTCTTTGGTCTAGAGACTGTTATTAAATCAATTTCTTGCGGGCCGTTGACACTTATTCAGGCCCTTAGGATGTATCTGCTTATAATCAGTAACTCAAAGCAAAAAACACAAAACGCCTGTTTTTAAATATATGACAAAAAAGACATGAGTAAGTTATATTGAGCATTACAAAGCATTTACATAAATACTCGAGATCAAAATTAAATGAGTAAAGGCCGAACTTTCACTTGTTGGTTTGACTAAAATATTTAAGAATGTTAATGATACTTGGGACTGTAAATACCTTTGTATTTCATAATTTTAACCTTATGATGACAGTTTTTTTCTTTTTGGCAATAATCTAGTCCAATGTTTGGGAACAACATTAATCGGGGACATATGGGTTCTCAAACACGCACGTTTGAATATTTAATTATGTACTTACAGAAACAGAAACTCTTCATTCTGCTTCCACAAACCACTTTGATGGCTGTTCTGTTAACTGAATGGAAACTCTGGCCATGAGTGTGTAACGTAAGCTTTTAGCGCCTATTGCATGTGATAGGACTACCCATCGGGAGAGCATAGACAATTTTCACTAACCTTATAAGTGTTGACGAAATGTCTCTTATTCAGGACATATATTAAAGGTGGGCATGTGCATCATCAGTGCAATTATGTCAAGTTGATCAGAGAAACTTTATGTGTGTTTGATTCGAGGAATTTGTAGACTGTAATATTTAACTTTCGATTAAACGTCTAATATTAGGCATAATGCAATTAATGGAAAGTCAGTATCTGTATTGTAAGACATAACTTTGTGGTGATAAACTGTTCTCCTACGTTTTCCAAAGTCATTATTTTATTCTCAAAATATGACAATACCCTGTGTCTTTCTCTTCGATATCCTCAATGTAGAGAGTCCAACTGGGTTATCTGAAACAACTTCATCATAACTACAATAATAAATAAAATATAGATTTTAATAGCCGATAAGCAAAAGGATGGACATAAAACGATAAAAAGATGCTAATATAAGTACTACTTGCATTAGATGTAGTAGGGTAATTACGTCAGAAAGTGTTTCATGACCAATCCGCGCTTACGTTATGAGGCTGGGCCGGGAATAAAACCAGCGATCCTTGGATTTGTAGTCCAGCGGTCTACCAACGGTGCTAGCCGTATGGCTTTAAAGATGTTACAGTAAGTCATTTGGAATGGAACCGATCAAACATGTTACTTTTTTCGTTAAGACCTGCAACGTGCTATTGGTTGTATACATTATTTCATTACAAACTTAAACGTACTTTCTATGGAAATTGGATACATGTATTTTTATCTTCTAAATAAATTATGGAAACAGAAAGATTTAAAAAATTTAATATCAAAAACAACGAAACATGATGAATCACTAGCTTGTATGGCACATCAATCAGTATACAAGTCTGTATCTTTTTGCTGCTCTCTTTGGTTGCTCGTGTTAGGTGTATCAAGATAAGAGCCAGAAGAAATCAAACTGTAATGTTTTTTTAAATCATCTCACGCGAAGTACATTTGTAAATACATTAACATGCTGTTTATTTTAAAAAGACTCAATAAATATGTGTAGTGTGATTTTGCCTGTTAATTTTCTTTCGTGTTTTTATTACTAACTTTACTGCACTGAACGGTAGTACTTGAATGTCAATCATGTGATGGCTGTTATTTTTATCTCTATCTGCGATTTATGTATGGCGTTAATAACATAAGTACATTTAAGTACATATTAAATGAATACAGTCGCGACGGTTTCCTTGTTTTAAGCGATTGCTACTCCGTGTTCATGTAATTGTTCATGTCATCATGCCGTGGCATTATTTTCTAAACGACACCAATTTTTCCCGTCCTATCGGTATATGGATAATAGTGTCATACTTCTATGCCATTTAAATTTTTTAAATGCAATTGATACAATGCTTCAAACAACTGTAACTACCCATATATTGTCATATAACCATATAACCAGAACTATGTATATATTGCACGCGTTTATTGCCAACCATTGTCAAGCTATAATAGAAATGCATATAACATGCAGTGAAAGCCTTTGGCCTTTTGCTTGTTTTCTCTCCGGGTCACATTCTGAACTATTCGAAATTGCCGAGCAGCCGGTTTCCATCATGTCACAATGCTTTTGAGAGAAAACAAATCCCTGATCACTCAACTTAACCGAAAGCGACTACATCTGCGGCACTTTCTCATGCTATCACTGTGATTTCTTTCACGATAGTCATATTAAGCAGTAATTTTAACGCTATAATTTTATATTTTAAATGTCAACGATAATTACAAAAAGTCTTGTCACGCTTTCAGTCTCAATTGTTCTAGCATAGGGATTAGTTCTTGTGAGAAATTCATTACTTTAGCATCTTTTTTATTCGGTTTTAATGATAATTACGCATACATTTATGTAGGAAAAATTAAACTCAAGAAATATTATCAGCAGAGAAATTCTTGTTAATTTCCAACCGTGTGTTATTTAAGTGTAGTGGGCAATAAACATCAAACAATTATGTTCGGATCACCGCCTTGTAACGGGAAATGCAAAGCATTGGGGGCTAGACCAGTTTAAATGCATGTCAAACCACATACTTATCCAACGAATAATTACTTAAAATGGGCGGTACACAATATAGAAAATTCACAACATAAACAAATACAACAAACAATATTTATTTTGGAGTCACCGCCTTAGAACGGTCAATAGTTTCTTTGAATAGTCATTGTTCCAAATATAATCAAACTCACTCCGACAGGACCTCGATATAAAAATGTATGTGCGTTAAGTCCGTGTGTGCGGTTCATAGTGCAATTTATACATTAATTTCAAGTTTTTGTTTTTAATAAATGTTACAGTTTGTTGAAGTATGTATATCAGTGTTTCAACGACTCGCTATAATTTTTTTGGTATAATCGGAACCACTTTTATTCAATGTGCCAATCTTTGCATTTAGGACAAGTTATGGTTTATATTCCCGTATACAATATTTAATTGTTTAATTGCATCAAAACCCATGAAGACAGCTTTCATGAGTCATTGTTCTTTTATTGTATTCAGCAAAGTGCAAAAGTTATACTGTTAGATCAAACTCAAAACGCTTACAAAATAATGTCTAATTATTTTCTGAGTATAACGATGTAGAAATATTTTAGTCTTGATTATTGTTTAATGTTTAAATTGCATGAAAACGTAATGGAATCATTTATGCCAACATACAACAACATACACCTGTTTCCAGACACTACATAAGGACATTTTCAAAATCCATTAGATGTAAGAGCTCAAATTAAAAAATGTTCGTGATACTTGGTTCTGATACAAAATGTATAACATGTATATTGACCTTGTAAAAAAGCCATTGTTAAGGTTTGTTGTCAATGGTCGAGTCAAATCTTTGTAACAGTTATAGTTTTTCGGTTATACGCACGATACATGGGTTCTGAAACACGAACGTTTTAATATTAAATAACGTACTTACAGAAACAGAAAATGTCATGCTGCTTTCAAGAAATACTTCGATGGATGTTATGTTAACATAATGGAAATTCCGTTGATGATTGCGTTACCTTCAGCTTTTTGCGCCCTATCGCGTGATAAGACTTAGAAATCGTGAAAGCTTGGAAAATCATAGTTGCACTACTGTATTAGTGTAAATATGTGTATAGGCGGGATAGTAAAATTGAGCGAATACATTTCACATTTAATGCGTGTAACTCACATATGTCACATTTATCAGAGATAACTTAAGTTAATGCTTGCTTAATTTTAGTAATGTTCATAATTGTTTAGCCCATATCATAGCTTAAGTTTTGCAGTCAGGGTTTGGGGTAGTTATCAGTCAACATACACGTGTCACATTCGTTATTGCCAGAGGATTGAAACCCTGCTGTGTCTTCCACTACCAAGACCTCGATACTAAATATAGAAAAAAAAGAAAGTCGAGAAGCATTTTCTAGAGAAAAATTACTGTTTTACTCCGTTAGTCTTTTATTAAATGCAATGCCGATACAAAACAGTTCAAAACAAACAACACAACCTTAAACATAAAAATGATGAAAGCTGGGATCAGCGCCTTGAAACTGACTTTGACTGGACCCATTTTCAATTCAATACAAATACAAATGTCATTTGCTAACTAATTTAATCTGGAAACTGATAAGCATTAACGACACACGGTTTAGACAAAAAAATATAATAACAGTTATTTACCATATTCTACCAATTAGATCTTTAGACGAGATATCTCATCAAATTTTGTTTCTTATCGTTTCTGTACGCGAAAGATAAAAGCCAGTACTGTACGATATAATCATGCCTTTGATCATGCAATCCAGGAGAATTTGCAATGAATACTGCTTTATATTGTTTTGGGCAGATTTCGCAACTCGGTATTGGTTGTAAATGTATGCATCCAACATCAAATACAAACTTTAAATCGATGACTTCTTACACACATGCACTTAAGGCCTTGTTTAAATTGAAGCAGTACTTCATAACATTTACTCATATTGAAATACGATGTATATAATAGATTTATTCCACAAGCTTATTGGATAGCTAACAATATAAACAATATTAAATAACGGATCAGAGGTATGGGGAATCTCAATATGCGAGATCTCTGAACGTAAACATATACATCTTTTGAACTTACTATGTCATAAACTGAGAACACGCAACGATATCATATATGCGAAGAAAGCAGACTTTCTCTATATTGCAGGATAACGAGCATTATTAATAGCTAACTTCAAGGATAAGGCGATTCAGACGCTTTTCTCAAAGTCTTTAAAATAAAAGTTACAGATTTTGTTTATTCAAATTTGACACGATGAAATTAATCATCACGTGTGAATAAATGTTCAATATTTGAAGATGTTAAATTCCAGTCCTATATTGACATTGTCAAAATAAACGCAATTCCGAACAAAATTACGTCTGCTACGTGTCTCATCGCACATATTAGCAATTGGCCGAGGTCAATAACCAGATAAAATACCTAGAGCAGATACAAAATGTAAAGTATGCAGTATGCTTGCAGACGAGTTTCATTTTATATTTGAATGTCCACTGTATTGAAATCAAATAAAAGTATATATAAATAAATAATTTTGGAAAAGACGAAACGTTCCTCAATTAATTAAACTTTTAAACAGCGAAAATTAATGATTATTAGTAAACGTGCGACATTTATTTACAAAGCTTTTCAACTACGTGATTCAACGTATTAATGTACAACACATACGTGTGCTCTACATTATTAATAATTTAACTTACTTTTCTCAAAATTGTATTGCTATGTCAATTATCTGTTTTGTTAAATCACATGGAACACGATCATTGTTTGTTCATTTGGTTATATATTATGACTTTTTGGACTCAATAGCTTATGCTTACTTTTCGACATAAAGTTCTTCTATGTGAAAACAGTATTCTTGCAATCTGAAATACAGAGCGTCAGTCGACATGAACCAACGCTATTGAGATAAGAATATTGCAATGTGTTCGCCATTACTTGAACAAAACATGGAAAATCAGAGGCTCTATTGTGGTATTTTGTAATCTGATTGAAATTTTCTTTTCAAAGTAAAATTTTATGCTCAGGATGCAAGGTTTTAATATTTCTTCCTCAACTTACACCTTTCTCGCACTTCTTTGCATGCATTGTCCTCTTATTTGGCGAGTATTTGTTTAATAAGATTTAAATTGATTTAAAAGGTAAATTAATAATATCGCAAGCGCAAACTCTACAAGCGGATACAGTAGTTTTCAAGGCCTGAAGTAGGGGTTGACTTATGATAAACATTAGAAATGCTGCGGTCGACTGGAGACGACTACAGAAGTAAAATAGCTTCTTACGATATGAATGGAAGAACTGACGTGTGGGAAATGGGAAAATTCGATAAAAAGAAGTGGAAGAACAAACTTTACATCTTCTGAGTCTTCTTAAACAAAAATATTTATAAAAAAAAATCGAATTTTAACCGATCAAATGTACCAAATATCATTTTAATAAGTTGATAAATGTTAATTAAACAAAATATCTAACAGGTGCGTCTCATTAAAAAATAATTGTAAAAATTTACAATGTAATGAACACAGATTAATGCAATATTTCCAATGATATTCTCAAATATAAATTACTGGAGTTTTTGCCTGTCTGGAAAAATCATTTTAGATCATGTTTCAGTTGGTGAACGACGAAAAAAATAGATAGCTTGCATACTGCCGTGCATAGAAGCAGAAGATGCATTTATTCAAATTCAGATAGACTGCATTTATCAGTCGACATTTAGAAGCAAGATCAGTTCCGAGGGTAACCGATACATAGTGCGAAGGAGGAATACTAGTCCGAANTAGCAAGCTATATCTTGTTCATGGAATTTATACTATTAAAATAAATTATTTTTGATAATAGCAATGACAAGTGTGTTGATTTAAAGTACATTGAAATATGATCTTAGTTAAACAATTTTTTATTTCAAAATATTAAAGGCACGTATATCTGAACGGAACCACACATTAATAATTGTTTCATTCAGATAAATATTTTGCCGGATTTGGAACGCGGACTCCTGCCGAAGGAATATAACAACAACACTTCATCAGATTATGAGAAGACGAGATCCTTAATTGTCAGTAAGGTAATGTTAATTTTGTCAAAAACCTCATCAAACGTTTATTAAGGTTTACGAGGCGATTGCGGAGTTTTCGCTTAAGAACGAGAACTTAGGCCAAAATTGTTCTGTGAACATATTGTGTTAATAGATTTAAAAGCAACTACATACAAAACGTCTGGCAAAAAAAAGCGCATAATGTGCTTCAAAAATATGGAACATTTACATCTGTATACCTGTTGTGGAAGTGAATTGCAAGATAACACTCGTTCGAAAAGGTAAGCAATGTAGGTGATGCTCTAACTCTGTTAAAAATCCATTTATAGATAAACATTGTGTATTCCACAGCTTATATGTTAAACATAAGTTCAAAATCGTGTAAGAACGACTTATGTTTTTAAAGTGACAGCAAAATTAGATCCAAATAACGGCATGGGTTCTAGAATGTGCATGAAGATAATTAATTACTCGACCGTGTTCGTAGTTTAATTGATTAGGATGCACCCTGCCTAAATTTGCGCAATTTAAGCGGCGAATTATCAACATAACGAGTCCAATAAATTGTCGTTAGCTACAACATGTTTACTGGTATTTTATTTTCCGGCATTGGACAGAACTGACAACGTTCTATTTTCTTAATGACTCGGAAGCACTTTCACGGAACCCTTTTTGACTTGTTTATTCCACCCCATTATAAACTAAAATGTTAGGTCTCACACTGCCCTAAAAATGCCATCTCGGGCATTATTTTGAAGAGATGAGTTTGGTATTAAGGAGAAAGCTTAAAGCATATGTTAATACGCTCGAACAGAAACTAAATGTATTGCTTGATATCATCCCTATTTATGGCAGTGCGTTAAAGAACGTGTCAATACAGACTAATCGATATAAATCACAGGGTATTATTATAATTTCGACAACAAAGGCCTAAAGGGGTTTTGTTATCTAGAGTACATGCCAAACGCTTGCTGCACACAAAGTTTTTTGGAATTATAAACAATTTTTGATGATCCCGCGAAGACATATTCATAGAGATAATCGAAATGAAACACACATTTAGTGACTATGTGTCCACGTGGAGGGAACTATTTTATCATGAAGTCGATCGATTCTATATGCTACAGCGCATATTGTCAAGGTTTCACGATTGCCTCGGTATTTTATGAGTTATTGCCCTTTGTTTAAAACTACATATACACATTTATGTGCGCAATTTTGCCACCACCAATTGTCAAAGTTTTACACAATAAATATCCGCCAAGTTCTACAGCGCATATCGTTAATGTTTCGCGATCAGGTTATTTTTAAGAAAGTATTGCTCTTTGTTTTAAGTCACATATAAAACCCTATGTGCGCAACTCATTCTACATTTTGCATTTTGCAAACTTTCACAGAATAATTATCTCCGGGTGCTAAAGCGCATATTGACAAGGTTTCGCGATTGCGTTATTTTTATAGAGTAATTTACCTGTCAAATTTTTTCCCATGTGGTTTTAATTAAACATTAAAATAATGATTATTAACAGGTTCTATGCGTAAGCCATATTGCCAGGGCCTTTTGATTGATGGTTTCTTTCCGCTTTTTTGTGTGTGTGCAATCGCAAATTCTTACTGTACTGTAGCGACAAACTCAGTTTGTTTGTTTGAACGCGTGTTTATGTGTGTGAAATACGCAGTTTTCACCTTGTTTTGATCATTTTGCCCTTAATTTTGTCCCTGAATACAATTTAAACTCGAGAAATACACTAGATATTATCATAACACTCGATAAAATTCCCACAACCAATTACAGGATTACGCATGACTATGTATTTTACAAATGGTCAAATATCACGTGACTTTTACCAAACAACAGAATTGGTTGCGCATGAAGAGAAATAAATGTGACATTAATGCGCAACATTTTTAACCAGCGGTCTAAAGTCCATTCACATTCAGTGTTTAAAAAGAATATAGCAAAAAATCCTTAACCTTCATACTGCTGCGACGAAAATGGAATTTCAGTATGAAGCGTTATACATGTAAACTTTATGGCAAATTGAAGATCAGTAGCAATATTTTACTGAAAATAGTGTTTATCTGAGAGGAACTCCTTTATAAAATACTTATTTATAAATAGTTTATCTGCGGTATATAGGTTTGAAACGCACGTGTAGTCTTCCTTACCGGTAACTTCAGCTTTCTTCGTAAGGTACACACATGGTTTAAATCATATTAAACATAATGAAACTTTTATGAAATACATTTGCATACATAATCATTTAGAAAATGTTATCCATTTAGGTTTCAGTTCAAAAAGGGCAGAAAAAATTGTTATAGATCAAAAACAGAACGATGCCAATTTCTTACAAAACGGATATATACAAATCACATAGAGATAAAAAAAATGTTGTACCCAATTTTACACTGGACTTAATCTCGAAAACACATTGAAAACCTTGTGAAAATCCCCGCTGGGGTCACCAGTCTTAGCCACCACGATTAAAGAGCTCGCCTTGGGTTCGGTATTCGATGAAAAAGGTGACTGTGTAACAATATGTAATTACGGATAAGGTGCTGATTTCATCCTTTCAAATATTTAAGAGGCTCTTGATTGTTTCGAGCTTAATAATAGAATTTGACGTCGAGTCGAATCTTCCTCCAATCTGTTTGCGATTTCTAAATAAACGTATAAGCACAATAATGTAGGTGCATTAGTGTTTTAATCGTATGTATGTATCGCCGTTAAGAGTATTATGACAAACATAATGTTATAAAACAGTAATCTTTCTGGGCGAATAAGCTTCATTTTGTAAATACACGAATCAACACTTAAACTTGTTATCATACCTCTTGAGTTGAAGATAATAAATATAATTATAAGTAGAGATTAACAGTTTAGTTCTATATGCAATTGTACCAAGCGCATCTATTCTGCATGGTAATGTATAAATGTGTTTATCTGTGTCATTTACCTCTTTGATACAGTTAAGATAATATCAAAAAAGGATACACGGAAAGAGAATTTCCAAAGTGAATGTTTTTGTTTGTATTTGAAGCGACAGAAGTATTCTGTTATATGGATGTGTTTAGGTTTCACAACAGACAGGAATAAAAACGCGGCCATCATTTATTACTTTAATTACTAAACATCCCAATTAATCCGAAAACAAATATCCGTAAAATGAGCACAGACAGTTACAAAGGTATCCGAATGATGTCGTCTGCTGGCAGAAATTACTGTGACCTGGTGTCGACCTCAGAAGCAGACGACAAAAGCGTGGAAAAGTACTGTCCGATAACAGTATTGCTGAATATCGAGGTGAAACGAATCCATACAATGATAAATATTTTGCAGGATTTGGAACGCGAACCCGAGCAGAGTGATAAAAACAACCAAACGTCATCGAATAATGAGCAGACGAGATCCTTAAATTTTAACCAGGTAATGCAAATAACTCAAATACCTTATCAAGTGTATTCACGTTAGCGATGGGATTACGGGGATCGTTTTTAGAACGAGGTCTATGACCGAAATGGCTCTGATAACATCATGTCATAGCACTAATATACACAACTTTAATACGATTCAACTCTCATAATTTAAGATTGCCCCATATAAAATAAACCTTAGAAACCCTAAAATGTTTTATAAAGATTTTCGCATATTGTTTAACTTGAATCCAAGTTAATCTGTGATTAATGTCAATGGCGGACAAATAAGTAGGACAACACGTACAAAAAGGTAAGGAAATTGTGAGTGACGCATTTCCTAAAATGTTGTCGTTTAAAATGTAAAAACTTTCTTTTTAATATAACGATATTAAATAACAACCTTTTGTGTAACGCATGATGTGTATTTTCTCGCTTATATCTTAATACGATCTTCACATTCATATAAGAACAACGCGTTGTCATTTATAAAGTTAACATTTTAAAGGTCGACAATCAGGCGAAGCACAATGTATTGACACCTGACTTATCTGCGTACTCGCTTTCATCACGTAACAACACAGAACATAATTAACATGTAGAGGATTAATTGCCTTACCCCCTTGGTTGTTGATCCGATGAGTTTTTATACCCACGCAGAGTTTAAATAAGACACCACAAGGTATGTGACATGAACGTTGCGTTCCATTCCATGTATCTGTGTCTCTACCACAATAACGGCCATCCCTTCCCGCCACCTCGAAGAAAGATATACAATAACCCACTCCGTCATGAATTAGTATGAAATACGATCTCATAAAATGTGATTTTAAAAGGAATTTTACATTTGGATGAAAATAAAAACACAAGAATTCTCATATGTGACATTCGCATTGATCCAATTTTCATGGAACACATTCTCAATGGTAAATTTCACATAATGGCCTATCTCATGGGTGACATTATCATGACTGATATTCTCATGAATTACATTATCATGGACGACATGCTCATAGATAACCTTCCCAATCTCTCTGTAAAGAGCGAACACTGCTTTCGACAAATCCAATGACCCCTCTTATGTATGATTCGAAACACGTCGAGAGAGTTTTGCCTCTGCATTAAAAAAGTTTAATCTTTAGTAATATTACGTTGTTTAATTTGAAATCAGTATTGATATTTTATCAAAGCAATATAACAGGTATCGTGGTAAGAGGATTCCAGAAAATCTACACACTTAAACGATTAGTGAGCTTGAATTGTTAATATATTTACTGCTATTTGACAGCGCATTTAATCACTTTCCATTACACATATTCAAAACATAGTTTTTAACAAAGAATTGTTATACGCATATTATCTAACTAGGCTTCGATATTTATTGAGTTGATCAATGTGTAGTCGATACGTTTGTGTTTGTGCTACAAAGGTGTTAAAAAAAATATCTTGCGAAACTTAGATACACAGCTCAATTCGGATTCTTAGTTGGTCTCGGACCAAAGTCTTGAATACATAACAGACGTTCAATATTTTTTAACATCCTGAACTCTTGAAGTCCACTGAAAGTATTTAAGCAGCAGTATCTCTGGCAATTTGGCACGGGGAAATATCTTGTCCGCCATTTCCTTTAAGAAAGATTCTTGTTTCATCAACAAGAACTTATTGCCATAGGCAACTATTGCAAACTTGAAATGTCGCCAGGCCCACACACGTTTTGTCTATCAATGTCTTCCGGTAGTAGTTGGAACGACATTGATCGGCGAGCCCACAGGCCGAGATAATTAAGGCTTTTACGAAATGTCGGTTGGTGCATATTGATAATATGTCATCCCTCACATATCGATCAATACTACTTATGTCTTGGGTATCAATATTTTTTTAGTATATGCTTTATGCGTTTATTTGTTTGTTTAATGTTCACATGTTTTTGAAAAAGAACTTTATGAATTCAGCACATTTCACAGGAACAGTACCTATAAAAGCAGATATACACACATTTTGTAAGAGTATAATAACATCTGGACAAGGAACATGCCATACAAAGGCAAGCTACTTCCACAAACTGAATCTTAAGAGTGATAAAACAAGTTACTATGAAATCATAATTATACAGCTATTAGGAATATGTACAATAAATTGACTTAAATTATGTCAATATATTGTTCGTTTTAAATCGATACACACATTTGCTTTTATACGTGGATTACATTATTGTAGGTAATATAACACAACAGTTGTTGAACATACACTATTTGTATTATCTGCCATAGATAAATGTAGCAGCAGACTATCACAATGTTCTCCATTTTCTGAAAATACGCATGCAATGTAAGAGGTTACTTGAAACTGATACAAAATATGTTTCTTCGGATAAAAATACATGTTCTATCAAATGTATGCCCAGATCAGGAATTTCAGTTGTAATAAAGTATATTTTCACTCAGAAAAGTTTAATAAGAAGACTTGAACCAAGACAGTAATATGACACAGTACGTAAATAATACATAATTCAAATGATCACAAATCGTTCTCTTTCTTTACGAAGACGTGATTTTAAAAATATATGTACTGTTCTATGTATTATGATGAGGTTGGTTTGTTTTGAAAATGTAGACGGCTTAGTGTTTGTATGAAAAATGTACTGTCTGATTTAATATTTATAAAGACAGTTAGCTTAGATCCATTTCGTTTCACCGTAACGAATAGCAAGATTGCATACAAACACGTAAATCTCGACAAAACTATTTTTTTAACCGAAAAAAATGTGAATAGTAATTGTCACACAGCTACTTACTGACTCAGTAAGCAGACATTCACGATCAGCACGTGACACAGCTACACCAATGAAAACGAGTATTATGTACGAGGAAAGTTACAAATATCTATTTCCTTGCAGCAAAAAATAATAACTGAACATTCTTTAAAAAAAAAAAGTTGAATCGGCTTGAATTTGTATATGCATGTGTATACATGTACCATTGCACATTAAAGTGTTATTTAAAGTTTTGTGATCTTTCTTCTCAAGTTTCTCATCACACAGTGATAAGTCACATGTTAAAGTAGAATTAATATAAATTGACTGACATCATTACAGTCATTGGACGATTTATCATATGCCTTTTTTTACATAATTGTACAGTAATTGTAATACGTATTATTTCCCACTATTCCCTTTTAAAATATCCCTTTTTATCCTGAAATTATACACTTGTTATCTACATTTAAAAAAAAGTTAATACCACGAGAAACAAACAGCAAATCTGAAAATGCAATCATTTGGTGATAGTATATTTCTTAGAATATACATTGTCTGCTCGGTTCCTGTACGTTAGTCTATTAGCTAGGATCCTTTTTTTGTTCATTTTTTAACTAAAAGCTAGCTCTTCTTGTGTCTAATGTAAGCAGCTTTAAATGAAAATATTCGAAATGATGTATTAATTTTTAAGTATGCCATAAGATGTTTTAACTTGACCGTTGTAAACAAGACTTTATTAAGAAGCTAGAATACCGAAATGTATACACGTCCAATAAAATGATGAACAAAGCATAAGAATGAAAATCCCCCTCCTTGGGGTTCGAATCTCAGACTAAACGGACTTGTGTGAAATATTTCAGAAGATTTTGGTTAATTGTTACACTATAAAAAAGAAAATGGAAATAATAAGGATCAATATCTTAACCGTGAAATGGCAAAGTGCATAACTACGCCTGTAAAGCTGAAAGACACTGAATGGATCAATTGTGATGGAACGTGCCTTGTGGCTTTCATATGAGAATATAATAATGAAGCTTCAAAATAAGTATCGTAAGAGCAACCGCTACAAGAGGATGCAGTAGTTTTCAGCGTCTGGTATAACACTAATGTACGGTTTAATTGCCATTGATAAACACAGGCGAAATGCTACGGCCGTTCAATTTATGACGACTTCAGAAGTAATTAAGTTTCTTACGAATATAATGGTGTATCTGAAGTGTTTTGTTTTACGAAATTGAAACAAATGCGATTACAAGAAGCGGAAAAAACACGCATTATAGACTCATATAGTCCTGTTAAACATTGAATATACAACGTGTTGCCATGCCTAGTGTGTACATTCAGTGCTTGCATTTTGATCTGTATAAAGAAAGTAACTGATAAATTTGCCACGTTATATGAAACAAAATAATAATTAATTGTTTCTACCTTTTAAATGCTCTGCAGTATGATTTCACGGTCTTAATGAGTCTATACGCTTAATTGAACACTTAAATGTCGTTGGCGTATAGTTGGAACACTGGTAATATTTAATTGTATTGAGTATTACGGGCGAAACAAAAAGGGATGCACTGAGTGCATAAAACGTATCTCACGGAGATCTTTAAATGCAATTAAAGATACAAAATATAGCATTGTCTTAATGTTAATAAACGTATTACTTATTCTTTAACAATATAGTCGACAGAAATGAATACAATACTATTACAATTAAACTATTGCTTCATGGATGCCATTAACAATCTCTCTGATAGGTCTCGGAAATGGGCGGAGAAATTGTCTGGAAATCACATATCAGATAATTTAACAAATATTATGGTTGTTGAGCGCTATTTAAAAAAATATATAATTTATATAGTGCCGCGAAAAGCAGAAGAAAATGCATTAAATTCAAGTTCAGATAGACCGCATTTATCTGTAGACATTTGTAAACAGGATAAACTCCGAGGTTAAGCGATAAATGGTACGCTGAAGGAAAAATGGTCCAAAAGATAAACTGTGGTGATAACGACATGTTTGATAACCAATTATTCGCTGAATTTACCTGGAGTCAAGTAATAATTAATAGTTTCTGTCAGAGAAAACAGACGTTATGCGAAAGAGTCTTCTTTGGGAGCAAATAAATGGAGAAACAACAGCTGTACTCAGCCACGTAGCGCCATTCGAGCTACGCTAGTAGTTTGCGTGTTGAAAGAATATGGTTAAATATGAAAGCAAGGTTTATCTTGTGCATGAGGTTTTTGATAATAAATTAAAATATTTATTATAATTGCAATGATAATAATGTGGATTTGATAAACAGTTAGTATTTTAACGAATGTGTGTGAAAGATTGAATACAGTATGTGTAAAGAAAGAATATTAATACAAATATTTCCCGAAATGATGGCCATACCGAATCCATGTAGTAGAATAACCGCACATTAATATTTGCACAGGCGGTGATATATGTATACGCATGTTATAAATTTTCAACTTAATTTGAAGGTACTGGTTTATTAAGTCAAACAGCCTTTACCTTAATAACATGATATTTGGATGAATGACGCTACGCCCCTGTGCGCGTATTTCCGTAAGTGCGGGATGCGTCAGTCTCGTTCTGAGAACAATATACTCCTGCCGAGTAAAACGTTATCTTAGTGTTCGGTATAAACATTAGCTTCCTTTTACAATTAAACAGTTAAACAACAGTGAATAATTGCATCTCGTTTTTATTACATTTTACACTGTGTTGAAGCGCTGAAAAGTGGTTATGGCATTATTTCTCTGCAATCGTGGATTTTGGAATTAAATTTCATGCGGTGTCTCGCGCGCTAATATTTACAAACTAACGTACAGGCTGAAAAGAGGGCGTATATATGTAAGTGTTTCAGAATTACATTATGCTGTATGTATTTATTTTGACCTTGCAGTCAAGGATAACCCATGAAAGTGCAAGCACTTATTTCCAATGGAGTCCTTTTTGGTTTTGCTGAAGAGACAGCGGGTATAAGAGACAGTTTTTGAGATACAGGGAATCCGGGTGCGATACCCTAGCTCTTTGCGAATAGATCCCTTGGTTCTTTTACGTGCTCAGTGTATAGAACCAATAACGCGAGGATTACCTGGGTTTCATAACATTTCATCTCTAGTTGGGTGGGAAACACTTGAAGCATTTCTGAAATTTCCAGTGCCCCGGCCAGAAATTGAACCCACGACCGCTGGAATGGTAGACCAGTGTTTTACCACTCGACTACCGACCACCCAATATCTAGCGCAAATGTTTGTTCCTAGATTCGTACATAATAAGTTATTTATTATTATTATTATTATTATTATTATTATTATTATTATTATTATTATTATTATTATTATTATTATTATTGTTATTATTATTTCCTTTGCCTTTGTTATAAGGTACAGTTTAACACGAATATTAGTACATGGTTTTTGAAGAAAGTCGATCGTCCGTGGTTTCAATGATGAACACCTAAGAGTCTTTGTACAAGTGGAGTAGAAAGGTAAGCACGACATTATCAATTACTGCAACTGCGACACTTATTAGAACAGTGTCTTCAAAGAAATTGTTATTATCGTCTGCAGCGCTTCAGGTTCAGAATGACATATTCAGTGCAAAAAAATCAAAGATAACGATACCGAACAAAAAATTATAAACTATTTTGCATGTTTATTTGATTTTGTTATTGTAATGCAGCTTACTGGACAATTCGATTAGAGTGGCGGAATTGAAAATATTGAACCTGAAATCAATAATTGATGTCTTCAATGAATAAAATAATTAATACAGAGTGCATTTTCTGCTCGGACCTTTACCCAACAAACGGGCAGGATATAACTGATTTCACTGACAGGTGATGAAATTGCAGAGCATTCAGTTATGTCTTGCGTTTCTTTCTTAGGGAACATTTATTGACTTTACTGCCGTAAGTCTATTCTTCCTTCCCAAAATCTTTAACACAAATATTTTATTAAATTTTTGGTACTCGGGCTAGCTGTTAGTAATGTGATTTAATGATTTTCAAAACTGACGCTGAAATGATATTATCGCAACTCAAACTGATTGTGTAACCGTTGTAACGTGAAACGTAAGGAATATGTCTACCGTAGTCTAATCTGTGTTGTATGCTTAAATTGTATTGACCGTTTGTGTATTTGTATTTCTTCTGATTATGTATTTGTATTTTAATACCCAAGTAATTGTCTTTCTTTTAACTAGCTTCTTTACCCTTGTTTTACTGTATACATTTGTTGTATAGTCGGTTCAAAAGCTTCACAGCTTATGTTATTTGTTATTTGTCTTGCCGACTCAAAATAAAATTTATTTGATTTGATTTGAAAACAATATACCGGTACAGTGGATGTTTGTATGTCAGAATGCAAACATATTGTTATGTCCAGAACGTTTGAGAACACTGTGATTATTCTACAATATATAAAGTATGAATGCATGCATCCTTAATGTTGGATCATCGAATAATGGTTTGTAACTTGCGTGTCGATAACGCTACACACTTAGATGCAATTTGTGGCTAAAATTCCCCCTCACCTCCCATCCTATCTTTATCTGGGATTTTCGTAGTATATGCATTTTAACACCAAATCTCGTGCTGTCCTCAATGTCTTAAGTGTTTGCATAATATGGAAGCAAGTTTATTCTCGTTCAAAAATTAAGAACAATGCACATTGTTTGTGAGACAGAAGAGATGTGAAATGCGTCTTGGTTTCTTATATTTTTTTAAATACCATTATTACAAATATGATATCAACCATTGTTTAACCTTCCAGTATGGGCAAAGTCGTGATTCCCTAACGACAGTAAATGACGCATACAGTAAAAGAAACGCTTCAAACTACGGTAACTATCGATTGAATGTGCGGCGCACACCATATTACCAAAACTATGTATTCATTCTATTTAGTGTAGGAGTATTACCAACAATTGCCAAGCCAGTAAAGAAATGCATCTTTCCTCTCATGGTCACATTCCTCACCATACGAACTATTACTACTAATACGAGGATTAATAGCCGGAATGCCAGTCTTAATCAAGTAATAACGTTTTTGAGAGAAAACTTAACCCCGGCAACGGAGCTGTACCAACAATAAAAGCGTTTAATATTCTTTATCCGTCACTGAAGTTTCATTGAACATATTCATATTCAGAAATGGGCAGAAATGCTGTGCTTAAAATGAATGTGTTTCTCCTAAACGTCGCTTCTGTTAGCACCTGTTTCACGAGTCTTTAACTTGTGTAACCAATTAGATCTTAACAATATATTGCTGTGTTCACTCATATCATTGTACACCAACATACAGTTTACATGATTGGTAAGAACTAGTCAAATCTCTTTACGTTTCAATATTTATAATGATGCCGAACATTTTCTTAACGTATTATTTCTTGAGGTTCGTTGACACTTCTTAAGGTCCTTAAGATGTATCTACTTTAAATCAGTAACTCCAAGCAAACAACAAACACAAAACGCCTGTATTAAAAAAATATGACAACAAAGACACTAGTAATATTGATAAATACATCACTATGAATCGCCAATGTTGTCATGGTTTCGGTAACCGTTACTACTTGTAAGGCAAGTACAGCAAGTACAGAGCAATCGTTGTATTTTAAATATGTTTATGTTCTAATTGTATTGAAAATCATAAATTTAGGAATGCCTACGTGAATGCGTGTCTTGTTTACATTAAGAATGATTGGTCATAAAAACGGAACACGTTTGGAAGGATAATATTGTAAATATATTCAATTTCACGAAAACATTTTAGCACAGTAGCATAAGTATGTGTTTCATTTAGTGAAATACATTAAAGCATTTACATAAATACTCGAAATCAAAATTAAATGAGTAAAGGGCAAACTTTCACTTGTGGATTTGACTTAATATTTAACAATTTTCGTGATACGTGGCCCTGTAAATACCTTTGCATACAATGTCTTTTGACCTTATTATGACATTTGTTTTCTTTTTGGCAATGATCTAGTCCAATGCACTTGGAACAACATTCATCGTTTAACGGGGAAATATTGGTTCTCAAACACGCTCGATCGAATATTTAATAATGTACTTACAGAAACAGAAACTCTTCATTCTGCTTTTACAAACCACTTTGATGGCTGTTCTGTTAACGTAATGGAAACTCTGGCCATGAGTGTGTTGCGTAAGCTTTTAGCGCCATTTCGCATGTGATAGGACTATCCATCGAGAGAGCATAGACAACTGTATTTGCAAATACCGTATTAGTGTTGATGATATGTGTCTTCTTCATGACATTTATTAAAGGCGTGTATTTGCATCATCTGTGCAATAATGTCAAATTGTTTAGAAAAACTTTAAGTATGTGTTTGATTCGAGTTATGTTTAGACTGTAATATTTAACTTTCGATCTTACGTCTAATATGAAGCATATCGCAATAAACTTACAATCAGTGCCTGTATCGTACGACCTAACTTAGGGGTGATTAACTGTTCTTTTAAGTTTTCCAATGTCCTTATTTTATTCTCAAAATATGACAATATCCTGTGTCTTTCTCTTCGATAAACTTAATGAAGAGAATCCAACTGGTTTATCTGAAATATCTTAATCATAACTACATCAAACCTATTTCAACCTAAAGATTTAAATATCTGATAAGCAAACGGACGGAACATAACAAATCAAAGATGCTTATATACGTACAACCTGCATCAGATGCAGTTGAATAATTGCGTTAGAAAGGGTTTCATGACCAATCAACGCATACGTTATGAGGTTTGGCCGGGAATAAAACCTGCGATCCTTGGATTTGTAGTCCAGTGGTCTACCAACTGTGCTAGCCGTATGCCTTGAAAGATGCATCAGTTAGACATTTGGAATGAACCGATCAAACCTGGTTTTTTTTCGTTAAGACCTGCAATACGCTATTGGTTGTATACATTATTTCATTACAAACGTAAACGGAATTTCTATGACAACTGGATAAATGTATTTGTATCTACTAAAGACATCATGGAAACAAATAGATTATAAAATGTCCACATCGAAAACTACAAAACATGACGAATCCCTAGCTTGTGTGGGATATCTATCAGTATATAACTCTGTATCTTTTCGTTGCTTTCTTTGTTGCTCGTGTAAGGTGTATTATGATAAGAGCCAGAAGTAATCAACCTGTAAAATGTTTTTAATAAAAATGATCTTATGCGAAGGACATTTGCAAATACAAGTAAATGATGTTTATTTTATAATGACTCAATGCATATGTAGTGTGTTTTTGTCTGTGTGTTTTTCTTTTTCGTGTTTTTATAACTTACCTTACTGCACTGAAAATGTAGTACGTGAATGTTAATCATGTGAAAGCTGTTATTTCGATCTCAATCTGCGACTTATGTATGGCGTTAATACCATGCTAAGTACATATTAAATGAACACAGTCACGACAGTTTCCTTTATTAAATCGATTATTACTCAGTTTTCATGTAATGTTTCATCTCATCATTCCGTGGCATTATTTTCTAAACAACACCAATTTTCCCCGTCCTATCAATATATGGACAAATATGTCATATCCTATACCAGTTAAACTTTTAAAATGCAATTGATACAATGATTCAAACTACTTTTACTACCCATATATTGTCATATAACCAGAAAACCAAAACTACGTATACATTGCACGTATTACATGATTACTGCCAACAATTGTCAAGTCATAATAGAAAAACATCTAACAATGCGGTGAAAATCTTTGTCATGTGCTTATGTTGTCTCCATGTCACATACTGAACTATTTGAACTTACCGAGCAGCCGGTCTGAATCATGTCACAGCACTTTTGAGAGAAAACAAAATCTTGGTCACTCAACTTTACCGAAAACAACAACATCTGCGACACTTTTTTATTCTGTCACTGTAATTTCAAGATATTCATATTAAGCAGTAATTTTAACGCTATAATTTTACATTTTTAATGTCAACGATAATTACACAGAATCTTTCAACGTTTACAGTATCAATTGTTAAAGCACAGGGATTAGTTCTTGTGAGAAATTCATTACTTTATAATATTTCTTATTCAGTTTTAATGCTTATTAAGCATAACTCAATGTAGGAGTAATGAAACACAATACATATTGTCAGCAGAGAAAATCTTGTTATCTCCAGTCTTATTTTATTAAAGTGTAGTGAGCAACACACATTAAATTAAACATCAAACAATGGTGTTCGGATCACCGCCTTGTAACGGTAAATGCAAAACATTTGGAGCTAAACCAGTTTAAATGCATATCAAACATCATACTTATCCAACGAATTATTACTTAAAATGGGCGGTACACAAGATAGAAAATTCACAACATAAAAAATACAACATAAAGACTTTTTTTTTAACTGACTGCCTTCGAACGTTCAATACTGTCTTTGATTGACCATTGCTCCATATATAATCAAACTCACCCCTACAGGACCTCAGTATAAATATGTATGTGCTTTATGTCCGGGTGTACGGTTTATGAGGCAATGTATACATTAATTACAGGTTTTGTTTTTAATAAATGTTACAGTTTGTTGTAACATGTATATAAGTGTTTCGTGCAAACAAACAACGACTTGGAATCGCTATAATTATGTTGGTATAATCGGAACCACTTGTATTGAATGTACAAATGTTTGCATTTAGGAAACGTTATGGTTCATATTTCTGATACAATATTTAATTGTTCAATTGTATTAAAACCCACGAAGACATCTTCTATTTGTAATTGTTATTTTAACGTACTCAGCAAAGTGAGTATTTCTATGAATAAATATTTGATTTTGATAATTGTTTAATGTTTGAATTGAATCAAAACATGATGCAATCACCTATGGCAAAAATGTTCGTGATACTTGGTTCTGATAATAAAAAGGTGTACTAAACTGCTTTTAAAAATGCAGCTTTTTATTGGGTTTTTGTTAAAAGTCGAGTATATCTTTGTGAGTAACATTTATAGTTTCACGGTTATACGCACTAATATTTGACTGTAAACACATTTTCAATGTTTTTCGCTTGTTCCATTTTACTCAACATAGTTCAAGTATTTTCGCTGTAGATTATGTACTATATTTTAGTTTGTAGAGCTGGGTTGTGTGGAGCAATTTATTGTATTTTTATTTTTGTTGTGGAGCAATTAATTATATATTTTTTATTTTATTTTTTCAATTTATGTTTCATTTCTTTTGTGTATATATATATATGTTTAGTTTAGTTAATTGTAATATTATGACATTCTCTTTAAATTTAGTTTACATTTTTCTCTAAACCATTTGGAGTGAAAAACAGTGAATGACACTAACCTCTTGTTAATACATTATCCAATTTTTTTTTTGTCGTTTGCTAAAGTCTATTTATTAACTTACTGAATTGTTAATTTTACACTCACTATGTGCACTTTGAATGTCCTTATTACCGAATCGGAAATAATGGGAAGGGTCGTCATCTAATGTTGTTAAAACTTGAGACCCAACCCTTTTGCTTTTTTCTTTACATTCGATAACATCAATTTGTAGTATATCTACTCTATGCACTAGGTACCATATGTATATTTGTATAAATGTATGTATGAAAGAAAATACAATAACATATTATTAAAGTAAAGTTAAGTAAAGTTAGATGCGCGAAACGAAACACGCATGTTTGAAAATTTAATGACGTACTTACAGAAACAGAAAATGTTATGCGGCTTTCAAAATTACTTCGGTGAATGTTCTGTTAACTTAATGGAAATTCCGTTATTGATTGCGTTACCTTAAGTTTTTTTGCGCCCTGTCGCGTGATAAGACTTACAAATCGTGAAAGCCTGCAACACTATAGTTGAAATACTGCATTAGTGTACATATCTGTTCAGTCGATTTGGTAACATTTGGTAAATACACTTTACATTTAATGCGTATATTTAGTGCGACTCATATATTGTCACATTTCTTAGAGATACCTAAATTTAATATGTGCTTAATTCGATAGATGTGAATACTTTTTTGAGCTTACATCATATTCGTAGCCAAAGATGTGCAGTCAGTGTTTGGGGACAAACAGTTGTCGGATACGTTACTTCCGTTATTGCCAGAGGGTTGGAATCCGGTTGTATATTCCATTATCAAGACCTATATACTAAATATAGGAAAATGAAACTAGAGAAGCAAATAAATGCATGTTAACCTCCCGTAGTTTTTACTTAATGCATTGCCTATACAATACCGGTCAATAATCAAAGTACTGAAAGTACTGGTGGGGCGATTTTGCTCAAATTTTGTGGTCGTAAAAACACTATACACCGTGATGCCAACCAATCACGTTTGTTGAATAAAACAGATGGAATAAAGGAAGGGTGACAAGCTGTCAACATAATATATGATTAAGATATTGGGGTTAAAAGTAAATGCTGCTTTGTAAAACAAGTCATTGTCGTACGTGCCAATTCATAACGGCGAAACGTTGACCGAACAGATTGTCCATAAAAGAAATCCCTTTAATTCTCATACAAATGAATACAATAAAGTTCAAATTCCAATAAAATCATGCAATACCAATATTGTTTGGACAACCCCTGAAATGCAAATACTAACTTAGACAACAGATGAAGTCTATAAAGCATTTTTATAGTTTGGTTCTTGCAAACCAACATATAAAACACTGGGATTGTACATATAATTTGATGAGTGTAATGATATCTGCTTGGAAGATCAAGCCGGCATTAAAATAGTTAAACATACACAGACTTGTATGAGATATTAAGCTATCAAGTATGCCCATCTCTGAAGTTCTAAAAATATGTCCTTTAAAACAGAATTTCAGCTAGTCTCAGCTAGATAGTTCACTTAAATATAAAGGGGTTTTCCTGGCCACTTTGGGAAAAGGAGTCTGTTCAAATAGGAATATTTTATTGGACCGACAAAGTGGGCCGAATTGGGATTTTTTATCAACAAATATTGGCACATCAAACCTTTATTTTGAATAAACAGCATTTTTTTAATTTGAATTAACAGTCTGTTTACATAAACACAGATATTTCGTCGTTGTATACACCTTCCATGAGGACTGCGTGTAACTCGGGTGCTAATGCAAAAGTGAAAAAACGTTGCCATGGATGGAACGCGCACTGTAAGCTGTTTGTGCGCATTAATACTAATACCATGCGATCGGAGTTATTTTGTTTGCGAATGCAGAGTCTGGATGCAAAGTGGTGAATTGCAGGAACGGACTTTATACTTCGGTATACGTATATAATGTTACCTGTGCCAATTGCAGAAGGCAATCCGCCCAAAACATTATTTCTCTTCAATAGATTGTGGAATTAAATTTCATGCGGTGTTTCGTGCGCTTTATTTACGGATTTGAGTAAAGGCTGATAAGCGAGGCGTGTAAACTTGTATGAGGGTGTTTTAGATTTACGGTGACGTTCCTGTTTATTTATTTCTCATGTTTTTTTCTCAAGTCTTTGTTGCAAGTTTGATGCATCTCAAGATCGGATGATATCATACATTTTATTATATATTTATTGCTGCATAGTTTTTTATTATGTGTTTTTGTCATTCGTTATGTTCCCTGAGTTGACCTGAAACACTAAAATTATATAAAAACAAAAATGATATTTACAAAAATAATAATAATTGTAATCGTTATAATAATAGTAGTAGTAGTAGTAGTAGTAGTAGTAGTAGTAGTAGTAGTAGTAGTAGTAGTAGTAGTAGTAGTAGTAGTAGTAGTAGTAGTAGTAGTAGTAGTAGTAGTAGTAGT
>VMBQ01005315.1:0-37831 GCA_007657795.1 Dreissena rostriformis | reverse complement strand
ATTTAAAGGGAGACTGTACGATTTTCATATGTGTTAAATTGTAATATATTGATAAAAATATGTTACAATAACACAAAATAGGCAAGAAAAATTATACATTGAAGACGAATTTCATAAAATGCAGCAAAGACAAGTTAGCGCTGGTTAAAGCCGATGCCGACACTTTTACTCGTATTTGCTAGGAAACAAAATTGTGTCTTTGTGTCGTATGAACGAATCTGCACTAAAACTTAATTTAGATTCACATTGTACATCCATGATATATATGCTGGCGAATTCGGCTTGAAGCCTTTTTCGATTTCAGAATTAAATATCTTGCTTATTTCGCATTTTTCGACACATGTTCTTAACTTTTATTGTAATTTATATTAAAATATATGTATAATAGGTTTGTTACACATTTTATATAAATTCATAAATATTTGACAAAATCGTAAAGTCTCCCTTTAACACAAACTGTTTAAAGATCACGTTTTTGCTTTTAGAGATTGCGTTACCAAATAAATACTTGCTATGAGTATTTTTAATGTTATTGTAATTATACTTATATCTTGACAATTCGTTTTACTGCAGGAGTAGAGAGGCGGGTTAAAGACATCGTGCTTAATATCAAAAATTGGTGTCTTTAATTCATAAATAAAATAATTACTACTGAGCGCGTTTTCCATTAACAAACGGGTAGTAGTTGACCGATTTCAGGAAATTTCTGAGAATTGAATTGTGTCTCGTGTATCTTATTTTACGACATTTTAAGATTTTTCTTCTTGGTATTTCTCTCAAAACCTTTCACAATACATCAGATATCGTATAAATTATATGTTACATTAGTTCGCCATAATCTGGTTTTAATTATTTTCAAATAGACTGCGTGGTCACAAATTTGATGTTTAATAGTTTTATCTCCATAAGAACATATTCTGTTACCGTTTCAAAGTATATTCAGAACATTCAGATTACATAGTTGTTGTTATTTTCAGCATATTTCATAACAAAGTGCTTTTTTTCACGACATAGATAATTAAATTATTAACCATGCATCGTAATTTTTGCTTCAAAGCATTAGTATTTGTTCACTAGCATGTCTTTTAAGCTACACATCCTTGATTTTTGGACCGAAATTGACCCCATCCCATGTTCGAAGAAACTTGTGTCAGTGTATTTTACCCAAGATCTCACCCTACCCTAAATGTTGCATCATTTGGAAACCATATTAAAAAATTAAAAAGGCGATTGTTTTGGGAAAAGTAGAGATACCTAATATATCTGAGTTAAAGATGTGTTCTTGTATCTTTATAATTGCATGATCGGGAATAAGACATTACTTGTCCCCTTCCTATATGGGTCCAATATAAGGCTGTATAAATTAACATGACTCGATTTATTGTACTACGCATACACGCCGTATAACCAAAACTACGTACACAGTGAAACGCATGTTTATTGAAAACAATTGTCAAATCATTCTAGCAATGCATCTAGAAATGCGTTGCCCTTTACTTGTCCCTCTCCTTGTCACATTCTTACCATGCGAACTCGAAGCGTAATGGACCATAATGCTGCGGCGACGAATATGGAATTCCATTATGAAACGTTCCACATGTACACATGTAGGGCAAGTTGAAGATCATTAGCAATCTTATACTGAAAATAGTGTCCATGTGAAGGAAACTTCTGTATTATTGCAATACTATCAAATACTTGTGTATATATGGCTTTTCCGAGTAAAAAAGGTTTGAAAAGCACGTGTAGTGCTACTCGTCGGTTATTTCAGCTTTATGTGTAAGGTACAAGCATGGTTTGAATCACATTTAAAATCATGACACTTTTTTTACATTAATTTGCATAAAAATCCTTTAGAAAATGACATTGATTTAACACATTCAATTACAGTTCAAAAAGGGCAGATACATTGTTGCAGATCAACAACAGAACGATGCCAATATCTAACAACAATGATATATAAAAAATAACTTAGATATAAGAAAATATTAGTAAAACAAAAATTTACCCAATTTTACACTGGTCTTATCGAAAACACAGTAAAAACCATGTGAAAATCCCCACTGGGGTCACAATATAAAGAAGTCTTAGCCACCCCGATTTAAGAGCTCGCCGTGTGTCCGGTCTTCGATCAAAAGGTTGACTGTGTAACAATATGTAATTACGGATAAGGTGCTTATTTCGTCCTTTCAAATATTTAAGAGGCTCGTGATTGTTTTGGGCTTAAACCGTCTATTCGAAGCTTCCTCCGACCTAATGATGTTTCTACATGTACATGAATATGAAATTTAAGTGCATTAGTGACTCAATCGTACGTAAAGAGTATTATGAATTGCATTATGTTATAAAACAGTCATCTTTGTGGACGAATACGCTTCATTTTGTTTATATACGTAGCGACACTTAAACTTTGTATCGTGCTTTTTGAGTTGAAGTGGTAAATATAATTATAAGTAGAGAGAAACAGCTAAAATTATATATGAAATTGTACAATTAGTGCGGATCTTTTTTGCATGGTAATTAAAAATGTGTTTATCTCTGTCATTTACCTGTTTGATACAGTTAAGATAATATCAAAAAGGATACACGGAAAGAGAATTGACGTAGTGAATGTTTTTGTTTGTGTTTGAAGCGACAGAAGTATTCTGTTATATGGATGTGTTTAGATTTCACAGCAGACAGGAATAAAAACGCGGCCATCATTTATTACTTTAATTACCCACTAAAAACTAAACAACCCAATTAATTCTGAAGCAAATACCCGTAAAGTGAGCAAAGACAGTGACAAAGGTATCCAAATGATGTCGTCTGCTAGCAGAAACCACATTGACCTGGTGTCGACCTCAGAAGCAAAAGGCGAAAGCGTGGAAAAGAACTGTCCGATAACGGTATTGCTGAATATTGAGGTAAACAGAATACAGACAATGGTAAATATTTTGGAGGAATTGGAACGCGGGCTCGAGCCGAGTGAACAAAACAACCAAACGTCATCGGATAAGGAGCAGACGAGATCCTTTACTGTAAATCAGGTAATTTAAATTAATCAAATACCTTATCAAGTTTAGTGAAGTAGCCGAAATAACTCTGTGACATACTGAGTGAAAACAGCATGTACAAGCAATTATATACAAAACCTAAATACGATTCAACTCGAATAATTTAATATTGCCTGTGATGAATGTCAATAGCGGATACATTAGTAGGACAGCACGTACAAAAAGGTAAGGCAATTTTGAGGGACGCACTTCCTAAAGTGTTGTCGTAAAAAAAATATAAAAAAACGTGCTATTAAACATAACGATATTAAATTACAACCTTTTGTGTAACGCATGCTGTGTATTTTCTGGCTTATATCCTAATCAGATCTTCACATTCATATAAGAACAACGCGTTGTTATTTATTAAGTTGTTAAGCTATTTATTAAGTTATTCAGTTATCGTTGTTAAGCTTGACAGTCCGGCAACCACAATGTATTGACACCTGACTTATCTGCGTACACGTTTGATCACGTAACAACATGTCGAAGAATTGACATGTAGATAATTAATTACCTTAACCACTTGGGTTTTAATCCGGTTGCATTGTATACCCCATGCAGAGTTGAAATAAGTCACCACTACGTATGTGACATAACAACTGCGTTTCATTCCATGTATCTGTGTCGCTAGCAAAATAACGGCCATGAATCCCTGCCACCTCGAAGATGAGATACAATTATCCCCCATCCGTCATGTACTAGTGAACAATGCGATCTCTTAAATGTTTTTAAAAGCATTTTACATTTGTATAAAAATAAAAAACACAAGAATGCTCATTGGTTACATTCACATCAATGGTCCCATTCTCGTGGAAGACATTATCAATGGTAAAATTCACATGATTGCCTATCTCATGGGTGACATTATCATGAGTTATATTCTCATGAATTTCATTATCATGGACGACATATTAATGGATTCTCAATCTTTTGTAAACCGCGTACGCTGCTTTCGACAAATCCAAAAGCCCCCCCCCCTCTTATGTATAAGTCTGAAAACTTCGAAAGAGTTTTGCCGCGGCATTGAAAACAGTTGAATCTTTTGTAATATAACGCTGTTTGATTTGAAATCAGTATTGATATTTTATCATAGCAATATAACAGGTATCGTACTAAGAGGATTCCAGGATATCTACACACTTAAACGATTAGTGTTCTTGAATTGTTAATATTTTTACTGCCAGTTGACAGCATATTTAATCACTTTCCATTACCCAACACCAGGGAGATAACGGGCAGAAATCCACGTAAGATATCTTACATTCTAACATATCTACCTCTTGTGATTTCTGACCGATTTACATGACAAAGCAATTTTGCATGCACACCCGGAAAGGATTAGTAACAACACGCTGTGGTCCCTTTAAGACATGATTACACAGATAATACCAATTAAAGTGTCATTAACTAAGATATGCGACAACTTAGAGGGGGTAGTATATTATCATGTAATCAATATATTTTAATAACTTTACCCCACAACATGATCATGGCTTATTAATTCCTTCTTTTTCAAACCGACATGTTCAAACTAAAGTTTTGTAACAACGAAATCAGCTTGCTAAATTTTCTTATAAGGCTTTCATGTACACATTGATTTATTCAATTTGTAGTAAATGTGCATATGTTGTTGGCAAAGATATTCAATATTGCTACTTTATTTCTGCGTCACAAAGATGTTGACAACATTTCTTGCGATGCTTAGATACACAGATCAATGCAGATTCGTATTTGGCCTCGGACCACAGTATTTAGCAGCAGTAGCTCTGGCAAATTTTCATGCGGTAATATATTGCGTCAGAAGCAGATTGGTACGGATTTAAGCAAACAGAAATTAGTAGAACGGTCATGTCTTTTTGATTTAGAATTGCATTTAGATATTGTTGGATTACCACACGTGTGTTTTTTTTTTCACTGCCATGTACATACCTTACCACAGCATCATTAATCATCGTCTGCCTCCGCTCTTTAGTTTTCGTGATAATTTTCACGCCTACGGCGACAAAAAACGAGTGCGTCCGCCGTTTCCTTTAAGAAGTATTCTTACGTCATCGACAACAACCTGCTGTCATAGTCGGCTATTACAGATTTGATATGTCGCCTGGCCCACATACGTTTTGTCTGTCAACGTCTTGAGGTATTAGTCGGAACCTCCTTTATCGGCGAGCTCACAGGCCGAAATATTTTATTATTTTTTACAAAATGTTGGTGTTTGCATACTACGATAATGTCAGCCAACACATACCGATCAAAATAACTTATGTATTGGTTATCTTTTTAATATAACATTTTTAAAGCTTGTATCTGTTTGTGTAATGCACACACTTTTCTGAAAACGACTGTATATTGTATGACTGTACCAAGGTCTTAAAGCAGATATACACACGCTGTGTACGAGTACGATAACCTCTGGACTAGGAACATACCATACAAATACAAGCTACTTCAACAAACCGAAACTTAAGAGTGATAAAACAAGTTAGTTCAAAATCTTAATTGTACAGCTTGGAAAATATGTACAATAATTTTACTAAAAACATGCCATTATATTGTTAATTTTTAATCGTTATACACTTTAGCAGAATATTTCAATGCTCCACATTTTTCTGAAAATAGCAACATGTCGGTAAAAGGTTTATGCAATCCATGAGGATGCTTGAAACTGATACGAAATATGTTGTTTTTTAAGAATGAAATATGCATTATATCAAATTTTGACCACATCATGAGTTTCGGTTTTAATATTGTATTTTTTTCTTTTGTAAACGTTTAGGAAGAGAAGCAAGACAGTAATATGACTTAGTACGTAAATCGTTATATTTCGTTTACGACATAGTGATTTTAACAATATATATACTGCTCTTTGTATTGTGATGAGGCGGGTTTGTTTTGAACATGTTGTGCATTGACGACTTAGTGATTGTAAGAAAATTGTACTGTGTGATTTTATATTATACATTTAGCTTAGGTCCCTTTCGCTGCCAACTAACGAAAAACAAAATTGCACACAAACACGACCCAGCTACACCAATGAAAACGAGTATTCTGTACGGGGAAACCAAAACATATCACTTTTCTTGCAGCAAAAGAAATAAAAACTGAACATGCTTTAAAAAACATTGACTCGGCTTGCATTAGTATAATATGCATGTGTGTGCATGTATTGTTGCATAGCAAAGTATTATTTAAGGTTTTATGATCCTTTCTTCATAATCATTTCTCTACACTAAGTTATTATTCACATTTGAAGTAGAATTTAGAAACATGCTACGATTATGCACTTGGTCATCCACATTTAACAACTAAGTTAATACCACGAGAAACAACCAGCAAATCTGCAATCATTTGGTGATATTATATTCCTAAGAATATACATTGTTGGCTCATTTCCTGTAAATTAGATTTTTGGCTGTGATGCTTTTCACAGGTGTATATTTTGTTAAAAGACTCGCAAAGAAGATATTCAAGGGCCGAACGTTATTTTTAATTAAACAAGACTTGAATACTGAAATATATACACGTTCAATAAAATTATGAACAACAAAATAAGACTGAAAATATAAAACCATTCCTCTGCTTGGGTTCGAACCTTAGACTAAAGGACTTGTATAAACTATTTTCCAAGAAGTTGATTACACTATAAAAACATTGGACTGTGATGGACTGTGTCTTGTTTTCTTTCCTAGGAAAATATATATGAAACTTCAAAATTAGTGTATTCTTAGAGCGTATCGTAAGAGCAATTGCTACAAAATGATGCAGTAGTTCTCAGAGTCTGGTAGAGTACTTATGTACAGTTTAATTGCCATTGATAAACACAGGCGAAATAACACGGACGTTCAATTGAAGACGACTTCAGAAGTAATGAAGTGTCTAACGAATACAATGGTTATCTAAAGTGTTGTGTTTTACGAAATTGAAACAAATGCGATTACAAGAAGCGGAAACAACACGCATCATAGACTAATGCATTCGTTCATGCCATGCATTGAATATAATGTGTGTATTGCTTGGTGTGTACATTAAGTGCTTGCCATGTGTTCTTTATAAAGAAAGCAACTGATACCTTTGCCACGTAATATGAAAGAAGACTACAATTAGTTTTGTCTACCTGTTTAAACCTCAGCAGTATGTTTTCACGGTCTTAAATGGGTCGATACGCTTAATTGGACGTTTAAATGTAGTTGGCGTATAGCTGGAATACTGGCACTATTTTATTTAATTGAGTATTCCGGTTGAAAGAAAAAGAGCTGTACCGAGTGCATGAAATGTATCTCATGACGATTTTAAAATGAAATTAAATGTTGAAAATACAGTGTCGTCGCAATGTAAATATATGGAATCATTATACTTTTACAAAGTAGTGGGCAGAAATCAATACACTACTATTTCAATTTAACTAGTGCTGCATCCATGCCACTAACGAATTCTCTGATAGGTCTCGGAAATGGGTGGAGAATGTGAAGTGTCTGCAAATCCCTTATCAGATAATTTAACAAATTTTACGGTTGAAGAGCGCGATTAAAATTATATATAAAACTTATATAGTGCCGGCGAAGAGCAGAGCAAAATGCATTCATTCAAGTTCAGATAAACTGAATTAAATTTTATCAGAAGTAGACATTTGTAAACAGGATAAACTCCGAGGGCAACCGATAAATGGTACGAAGCAGAAAAAGTAGTCCAACAAATGAACTGTGGTGATAACGACATGTTTGATAAGATAACCAATTATTCGCTGAAGTTACCTGGAGTCAAAGAATAATGAATAGTTTCTGTCAGAGAAAACAGACATTTTTGGGTCTTCTTTTGGAGCAAATAAATGGAGAAATCACAGCTGTACTCAGCCACGTAGCGCGATTCGAGCACAGCTTGTAGATTGGGTAGATCGTGTGTTAAAGAATATGGTTGATTATGAAAGCAAGGTTTATCTTGTGCATGAGGATTTTGATAATACATTCAAATTTTTATTATAATTGCAATGATAAGAATGAGAATTTGATATATATTGAACATTTTGTGTAAACGTGTGAATGCAGTCAATGCAAAGAAAGAAATTTAATATAAAATAAAAATATAAAATACATCTAAAAAATAATGACTACAACGAATCCCAGTAGTGAATAAACCAAACAGTAATATGTGTGCAGGCAGGGATATATGTATACGCATGGTATAAATGTTCAACTTAATTTGAAGGTACTGGTTTATAGCCTTTACCGTAATAGCAGCTACGCCCCTGTGTGCGCGTATTTCAGTGCGGGATGCTTCAGTCCCGTGCTGAGAACAATATTCTCCCGCCGAGTAAAACGTTATCTTAGTGATCGGTATAAACATTAGCTTCCTTTTACAATTAAACCGGTAAACAACAGTGAATAATTGCAGCTCTTTATTATTACATTTTACACTGTGTTGAAGCGCTGAAAAGTGGTTATGGATTTATTTTTTGTCTGCAATTATGCATTTTGGAATATAATTTCACGTGATGTCTAGTGCGCTAATATTTACGGACTTACATACAGGCTGAAAAGAGGACGTTTATATGTAAGTGTTAAGAATTAATATTATTTTAGAATTTATTATTTCTTTGATGGGTAACGGTATTATATCTAGCGCATTTTTTTTTAAGATATGCAGTTATTTTTTATTTTTTATTTTATTAGTGTTAATATTTTTATAATTATAATAATAATTATAATAATTATTATAATTAGTATTATTATTATAATAATTATTATTTTATAATTATTATTATTATCATAATTTGTATTATTATTATTATTATTATTATTATTATTATTATTATTATTATTATTATTATTATTATTATTATTATTATTATTATTATTATTATTATTGTTATCATCATCAAAATAAACTTCATATATTGTATTTGTACTCGTAGTGAGAACTACATTACTGAATCGGTTCATCGTTTTTTGTTTTGCCTTTTTTATAACGTGCAGTTTAACAAGCATATTAGTTTACATGTTTCAAAGAAAGTCGATCATCCGTAGTTTCAATCAACACCTAACATTCTTTCTGCACGAAGGGTAAAAATTTAAGCACGATTTGATCAATTACCGCAACTTATTAGAAAAGTGTCTTCAAAAAAATTGTTAATATCGTTAGGTGCGCTTCAGATTTAGAATGACATATTCAGTGCGATGTTATTGTCTTGTCCGTGTGTCGAGGTCGTAAGCTCGTCTAGCAACTTACCGAGGCCTCCTGTTTGGTGCAACATACTTTCGATTATTTAATAACTACTTAATATACTAAATATGTGAAACGCTTCAAACAACGGTAGCTACCTATTTAATGTGCGATGCCCACCATATAATCAAAACTATGTATTCGTTGTATTTAGTGTATGAGTATTGCCAATAATTGTCAAGCCATTATAGAAATGTATTTTTCCTCTCATGGTCACATTCCTAACCATACGAACCCGATGATTAATAGCCGGACTGCCAGACTTAATCAAGTGACAACGTTTTGAGAGAAAACTTAACCTCGGCAACGGAGCTGCACTCGCAATATAACCCTTTATCATATTTGTTTTTTATTTTAATGTTCTAAATGTATTGAAAATCATGAATTTAGGAATGCCTACGTGAATGCGTGCCCAGTATACAGTAAGAATGATTGGTTAAAAAAACACTTTTGGAAGGATAATCATGTAAATAGTCACGAAAACATTGTAGCACGGTAGCAAACGAATGCGTTTCATTTAAGTTAAATACATTAAAGCGTTGACATAAATACTCGAGATCAAAATTTTATGAATTAAGGCCAAAATTTCACTTGTTTACAATCTTTCGGAAAAAACATTTATCGATTAACGGGGAAATATGGGTTCTCAAACACGCATGTTTGAATATTTAATAACGTACTTACAGAAACAGAAACTCGTTTTGCTTTCACAAACCACTTTGATGGCTGTTCTGTTAACTTAATGGAAACTCTGGCCATTAGTTAGTTGCGTAAGCTTTTAGCGCCGTATCGCACGTGATAGGACTACCCATTGGGAAAGCAAATTCAACTTTATTTGCACTTACCATATTAGTGTTGAAATGTCTCTTATTCAGGACATATATTACAGGCGGGTATTTGCATCATCAGTGCAATAATGTCAAATTGATCGGAATTAATTTTTAGTGTGTGTTTGATTCGAGGAATTTGTAGACTGTACTATTTAACTTTCGATCGTACGCCTTATATTACGCATAATGCAATTAATGCAAAGTAAGAACATGTATTGTAAGAACTAACGTTGGGGTGATAAACTGTTCTCCTACGTTTACCGAAGTTATTATGGTATTCTCAAAATATGACAATATCCTGTGTCTTTCTCTTCGATACCCTCAATGTAGAGAATCTAACTGGGTTATCTGCAACAACTTCATCGGAACTACATCCGACCTATTTCAACATATAGAGTTTGAAAAAGCTGATAAGCAAACGGATGGAACATAAAAATAAAGCTAATATACGTACTTCTTGCATCAGATGTAGTGGAAGAATGGCGTAAGAAAGGTTTTCATGACCATCCGCGCATACGTTAAGAGGCTGAGCCGGGAATAAAACCAGCGATCCTCAGATTTGTAGTCCAGCGGTCTACCAACTGTGCTAACCGGCTTGAGAGATGTAACAGTAAGGCATTTGGAATGGAACCAATCAAACCCGTTACTTTTTTCGTTAAGACCTGCAACAGGCTATTGGTTGTATACATTATTTTTATATACAAACTTTCATCAAGGAATTTCTATGAAAACTGGATAGGTTTATTTTCATCTACTAAATAAATTATGGATACAAATAGATTACATAATGTCCACATCGAAAACGACAAAACATAACGAATCTCTAGCTTGTATGGGATATCTATCAGTATACAAGTCTGAATCTTTTCGCTGCTCTCTTTGGTTGCTCGTGTTAGGTGTATTCAGATAATAGCCAGAGGTAATCAAACTGTAATATGTTTGTTTTTTAAGTAATCTTACGCAAAGTACAATTGCAAACACAATTAAATGCTGTTTATTGTAAAATAACTCAATGAAGATGAGAAATGTGAGTTTTGTCAGTTGTCATTCTTTCGTGTTTGTATAACTTACTTTACTGCACTGAACTGTAGTACTTGAATGTCAATCATGTGATGGCTGTTATTTTTATCTCTATCTGCGATTTATGTTTGGCGTTAATAACATTCTAAGTACATATTAAATGAACGCACTCACGACAGTTTCCTGGATTGTTACTCAGCGTTCATGTTATTTTTTATGTCATCATGCCGTGGCATTATTTTCTAAACGAAATTTTCCCCGTCCTATCGGTATATGGGCAATGTTGTCATACTTCTGTGCCAGTTAAACTTTTGCGATGCAAATGATACAATTCTTCCAACATTTGTAACTATCAATATACTGCAATATAACAATATAAAAAAACACTAGTCATTACATGTTTTGTGCAAACAATTGTCAAGTCTTACAAGAAATGCATCTAAAAATGCAGTTAAATCGATTGTCCTATGCTTGTTTTCTCTCTGGATCACACTCTGAACAATTCGAATTTGCCGAGCAGCCGTCTCCATTGTTCAAGAACAAGAATCAGTTCATGTTAGAAGTTCATTAATTTATAATTTTTCTTATTCAGTTGTAATGACTACTAAGCATAAGAGGAGGAATCAAACTAAAGAAATATTATCAGCAGAAACAATCTTGTTATCTTCAGTCTTTTTTTATTAAAGTGTAGTGAGCAACAAACATTAACCATCAAACAACAATGTTCGGATCACTGCCTTGTTACGGTACATGCAAAATATTGGGAGCTAGACCAGTTTACATGCATGTCAAACCTCATACTTATCCAACGAATCATTGCCTAAAATGGGCGGTACGCAATATAGAAACGTAACAACATAACACATACAAAAAAAAAATGATTTATTTTTTTAAGTTACCGCCTTCGAACG
The DNA here is from genome assembly GCA_007657795.1 of Dreissena rostriformis. NCBI lineage: Eukaryota > Metazoa > Mollusca > Bivalvia > Myida > Dreissenidae > Dreissena > Dreissena rostriformis. The sequence goes on along the minus strand of VMBQ01005315.1, from coordinate 25,819 downwards.
GTCAATAGTTTCTTTGATTTACCATTGCTCCACATTTAATCAAACTCACCCCAACAGGACCTCTGTGTAGAAAATGTATGTGCTTTATGTCCGTGTGTATGGTTCATGGTGCAATTTATACATTAATTACAAGTTTGTTTGTTTTTTTTTTATAAATGGTACAGTTTGTTGAAATATGTATATCAGTGTTTCTTGTTATCAAACAACGACTTGGAATCGCTATAATTCTTTTGGTATAATCGGAACCATTTGTATTCAATGTACAAACCTTTGTTTTAAGGAAACGTTATGGTTTATATTTTCTGATACACTATACAATTGTTCAATTGCATCAAAACCCATGAACACATCCTTCATGTGTAATAGTTCACTTCTTCATCTTTTATTGTATTCAGCAAAGTGCAATAGTTATACTGTTTGATCAAACTCAACATGCTTACACAATAATGTTTAAATATTTGTTTGAGTATTACGATGAATAAATATTTGATTTTGATTATAGTTTGATATTTAAATTGGATGAAAACGTGATTGAATCACCTATGCCAACATAAAACATACAAGTTTTAACTGGAACTACATAAGGAATTTTTGAAAATCCATTAGCTGTTAGTGGTCAAATTTAAAAATAATCGTGATACTTGGTCATGATAAAAACAAATTAGCACATGATCTTTAAAAAAAAGCTGTAGTTTTTGTCAATGGTCGAGTCAAATCTGTATCAGTATCATTTGGAGTTTAACAGTTATACGCACGAAACACGAACGTTTGAATATTTAATAACGTTCTTACAGGGACAGAAAATGTCATTCTGCTTTCAACAAATACTTCGGTAGATGCTTTGTTATCTTAATGGAAATTCCGTAAATGATTACGTTACCTTAAGCTTTTTGCGCCCTGTCGCGTGCTTAGACTTAGAAATAGTGAAAGCTCGGAACACAATAGTTTCACTACTGTATAAGCGTACACATGTGTACAGTCGATTTCGCAAATGTTGGTGAATACACTTCACATTTAATGCGTGTATTCAGTGCAACTCATATATCGTCACATTTATCAGAGATATCTTAAGTTAAATTGTGCTTAATGCGATAAATATGCATACTTTTGAGCTTACATCATATTCGTAGCTAAAGGTTTGAGGTAAGTGTTAGGGAAAGTTATCAGCCAACACACAGCTGTCACATTCGTTACTTCCGTTATTACCATAGGGTTAGAATCCGGTTTTGTCTTCCACTACCAAGACCTCGATACTTAATATAAAAAAAATGAAACTCGAGAGAATATTCTTGTTAACATCCGTTAGTCTTTTATTACATACATTGCCCTTAAAAAAACACATAACCTTAAACATAAACATCATGACAGCTGGGATCAACGCCTTTGAACTGTCTTTGACTTGAACTATTTTCCATTCAATACAAATATAAATGCCATTTGCTTACTACTTAAATCTAGAAACTGATAAGCATTATCGACACACGGTTTAGACAAAAAAAAACGTAATTTGCCGTATTCTACCAAGTAGATGTTTAGAAGAGATATTTTAACAAAATATGTATGTTATCGTTTATATACGCGAGAGACAAAAGGCAAAGATTGTTCGTCCAAATCATGCCTTTGATCATGCAATCCAGGACCGTGTTCATCCTGGTNAAAAAAAAAAAAAAAAAAAAAAAAAAAAAAAAAAAAAAAAAACATAACCTTAAACATAAACATCATGACAGCTGGGATCAACGACTTTGAACTGTCTTTGACTCGACCTATTTTCCATTCAATACAAATATAAATGCCATTTGCTAACTACTTAAATCTAGAAACTGATAAGCATTATCGAAACATGGTTTAGACAAAAAAACGTAATTTGCCGTATTCTACCAATTAGATGTTCAGAAGAGATATTTTAACAAAATATGTATGTTATCGTTTATATACGCGAGAGACAAAAGGCAGACATTGTTCGTCCAAATCATGCCTTTGATCATGCAATCCAGGACCGTGTTCATCCTGGTCCCAGATCACGAGCGGCGGATCAGATAGGGCAATTTCTGGTCACAAATTTAACCTTGCGCTTTGGAACAACACACCATGTGTTTGCCATCGTAACCATCTTGAAAACCAATAATAATACTTTTATGAGCTCTTAGCATAAATATAATTCAATGCCCTAAGTGGGTACTTGAAATTTAATGAATATGCCACGGGTATGATGGGCATGGTTGAAGTTCGAGAACTTCACAGAAATGTCGACTTTAAAGAACAGCCTAGCATTTTTCATATTATTAAACTAAACTCGGTATTTGTTTGTTAATGTAGGCATCCAACATTAAATACAAACTTTAAATCGATGACTACTTACATACATGCACTTAAGACCCTATTTAAATTGGTGTAGTACTTTATAACATTTACTCATATTGAAATACGACATAAAATAGATTTGTTTCACAAGCTAATTAAATAGCTCACAATATAAAAAATATTAAACAACGGATCAGAAGTATGGGGTATCGCAATAAGCGATAACCCTGAACGATAACATCTCCATCTTTTAAACTTACCATGTCTTAAACTGAGTACACAAAACGACATCATATATGAGAAGTAGGCAGAACAGCTCTATATTGCAACATAATGAACAATATTGATAGCTTACTTCAAGGAGAATTCAATACTGACGCTTTAATTAAAATATTTAAACTAAGAGTTAAAGATTTTTTTTTCAAAATTGGCACGATCGATGAAATAAATCACCACGTGTGAATAAATGTTCAAAATTTGAAGATGTTTAATTCCAGTCTTATCTTGACATTGTCAAAATAAAAACAATTTCGAACAGCATTACGCCGGCTACGTGTCTCATCGCACAGATTAAACAAGGTCAATAACCCGATATAATATCAAGACCAGATACAGAAGGTAAATTATGCAATGCGAAGATGAGTTTCATTTTATATTCGAATGTTCACTTTATTGATATCGAACGAATGTATATCTATATAAATATTTTTTGAAAAAACGAAACGTTCCTTAATTGATTAAACTTTTAAACATCGAAAATGAATGATTATTAGTAAAACGTGCGACCTTCATTTATAAAGCTTTTCAAATACATATCTCAACACATTAATGAACAACATATGTGTGTGCTCCAAAAAAAAATGTTACTTACTTTTCTCCCAATTATATTGATATGTCAATTAATTGTATAAAGTAAATGTGTTACTTCCTGCTTTGTTACCTCACTTGGAACACGATGTTTGTTTGGACGAAATTATGACTATTTGGACTATTAGGTTATGCTTGCTGTTCGGCATAAAATTCTTCTATATGAAATTCATATATATTCCTGCAATCTGAAATACAGAGCGGCAGTCGACATGAACCAACGCTTTATATATAAGTATATTGCAATGTGGTCGCCATTACATGAACAAAACATGAGCAATCAAAGTCTCTGGTGATATATCTATCAGTATCCAAGATATTTCCTCACATGCATCCACTGCTCGCTGCTACATTTGGATGCTCGTGTCTGGTTATCAAGATAAGAGTAACATCGGTTTTCCAGTCATTCGCAATCAAACTGAACTTTGACGAATGATATTTTGAAATCTCTTTGTACTTTTCTTTTCAAAGTAAAATTTAATGCTATAGATGCAGGATGCAAGGTTTTAATATTTCATCCTCAACTAACACCTTTCTCTCACTTTTTTGCACGCCTGTCCTCTAATTTGGTGAGTATTCGTAACGTAAGATTAAAACAGATTTTACGCGTAAATGTAGAATATCAAAAGCGCAAGCTCGACAAGCGGATACAGTAGTTTTCAAAGCCTAGACAAGCGGTTACAGTAGTTTTCAAAGCCTAGACAAGCGGATACAGTAGTTTTCAAAGCCTAGACAAGCGGATATAGTAGTTTTCAAAGCCTAGACAAGCGGATACAGTAGTTTTCAAAGCCTAAAGTAGCGGTTAACGTATGATAAAACAGTGGAAATGCTACGGTCGACTGGAGACGAGTGCAGCAGTAAATTAGCTTCTCACCATGTAAATGTTAAAACTGAAGTGTGTCGGTATTTATGAACGATCAAAAGTTATATATGTGAGATCAAAAATAGCGAATGCCTTTTTTCTGCGAAGTTCTTATCTGCATCAGACGCACATAAATTACGGGGTGTTGCGCCAGATTTCGTGGCTTATTTCGCTTTATTAGATATTATTACTAAGATTACTATATTTACAGAATAGAAAAACACAAGAAGCATGAACATAAATGAAAGCATATAGGTCAGCCGGCAACACTCGAATATTATTTGATTCCATTATTAATAACATCGTGAATCATCGTGCTCATGCTTAATAAATTGGTCTTAATGGATAAATGTTTCTAATTAAATTATTCAAAATTGGTCTTTATCATGCAATTGTTAAAAACACGTTAAAAATCTATGATTGACATACCATTATAATATCGCCGAATATCTTTATTTAGTTTCTTTCTGATCAAAATAAACTTCAAGTGCACATAGTTTACGCGATAGCGTTTATATAACGATTTCTGTAACTGACCGCAAACTGACCTTGATAACTTTCGGGTTGGAATGCAATGCATTAAAGTGAGGTAACAATTCCACTGCTGGAACGACGGCTTGTTTAAATTTTTAAACATTTACGTGTTTAACGTTAAATTTCGAAAACAATTTTAAATATTTTCGTCAAAGCGTTTATAAGTTACTGAACACAATACTTATATGATCTAAAATTTATGAATGCACAGAATGCAATATCGTAGTAATTACCAAATATGAGAACACAGCCTTTAAGTACAAACGCTCTGGCGCTGAATTTTCTTCTAAATATAAAGGGGCACACATTCAGTATTGATGTAGAGAATTAAGTGTGAAACTGCTATATCTCTGAAACCTTATCATTAGAGATACAATTGTTTCATGCTGAATACACAGTTAACATCGTTGTTAAACGAACTGTAGTGTCTCTTTTCATACCCAATACTACTCAAATATAGAAAATCGATGGAATAACATATTAATGTTAATGTGAAATCTGTTTGTTGCTTGCACGTTTTCTACTGCGAAAAGTTTCAGGCCCACCGGCGGGAAATTTTATATTCGAATTGATTGGTCGCTTACAAAGGTCAGGCTAAGGTGAAAAGCTGGCGTAAACAGCTAACGCCGAATAAAAAAAAAGAAGAGGAAGAAAAAACTCGACTGAACGTTTTAAACTACAATAGAATATGGTTCTTACACGAAAATATTTCATATTTTATCAAAAATTAACCGATCATACAGGTGTACCAAATATAACTTCAATAAGTTGATAAATGTTAATTTAACAAAATATCTTACAGGATCGTGTTTGTAATTCCTTCTATTCCCTTGATTGAACTGAAAGACTTTAATTATATAAAAAAACATACATTTTTTTTATAATTGTTATAGTAATAATAATAGTAGTAATGATATTAATTATTATTGTGCTACTGCCAATAATTGTCAAGCCAATCATTAAAGAAATTAAAGCAAAAACGTATTTTGCTCTAGTCCCATCCCTATCCATGCGTTATTGCCAATAAGAGGCATTAGTTAGAGAAAACTATGGGCGTGGTTCTAGTCGTATACTGTCACTGCCGTATCGTTTAACATAAAAGTGTGGTCACGATATTGCTGCAGTTGTACCGGGGTAAGTTGGGGGTTTTTTAAACTGGTTTGTTCTGGGCCGTGTTGTTGTGTGACTGCCCTTTTTACCAGATTTTAATGTTTTTGATCAACATGTTTGAAGTATATTTCATACACAACCTTGGAATACGAGAACACTGCGTAAACAGGAAAATGTTGGGAACTAAATATTCAATTAACTTAGATACAATTTTGATAATTCACTATTCGCATTCTTTATTAATTTGTCAACATTGTATTGTATTGTTCATGATGCTTGGCCCGTGAATACTGTGTCAGTTTACTAGTATGTGCGTGGTGTAAAGAATTTCTCTCTGTCTACGGTCTAGTCAAATGTATGAGAATTACGTAAATCGTGTTACGGCTAAAGGCATGAAACATTGGGTCGGAAAAACACACGTTTGCATAGTTAATAACGTACTTAGAGAAAAACAAAATGGTCATTCTGTTATCAAAGGACACTTTGATGTTATGTTAGCTCAATAGAAACTCCATGATAGTGTTCCGTATGCTTTAAGCACCATATCGCATTTTATATAAGGGCTATTCATTTTGAAAGCATGGAATCTTAAATTGACACTAACAATATTTATTATTAAGTGTGCATGCAATCAATACAATTTAGTACATTCATTAAAGATGCTGTTCGGTCTTCAGCGCAACTTATTCTGTCATATTGATCAAAGACATTTTCCGTAACGCTGTGTTTTATTCGACAAATGCACTTCATTTACGTTCTACATTGTGTCAAGAATCGAGCGTCAGAACCTGAAAATAATTATGCAGCAATAATCTGCCGACATACAACAGTGTTATATTGCAATTAAATTATTCTGCTATTGCTATGATGAGTGTGAGTCGTATTCGTATGATGAGCGTGATTGTAGTTCAAAGACTTCACACAAAATTGCTGACTATAGAGATGTAACAGACGAGCAATTGCAATTAAACAATTAATCAGGGACGACACTTTCCGCCTCTAGTGGTTTTTTGCTAAGAAGATACTTCCTTTTAACGAATAATACCATAAAAGCGAGAAGAATAATTACTCTTTCTGTACTGAAAATGATAGCTTTATTTAAGTATTCTCCGCTCAGAACACTCGTATCGCTAGGTTTACCGGGTATAGTTTCACAATGATATATTAATATTTCGGAGAGAGATTAACAGGTTACTGCCCTATCGTTGTGCAATATATCAGGTGAGGCTCAGAATAAAATAACGGCGAGTCTTTCCGAGCAATTGGTTTATTCTTGCCGATCCTGATTTATTTCCCAATGATAGAGCAGCAAGCTGTTTTTCTGTTGATCATTAAGTGACCTACAAGTCGCCATTTTTAACGAAATAATAAGTTATATAATCGCTACGACGCTGCATTTTTAGCTTACTAACGAGGATGAATATGTTATATGCCGTTTAATGTGTTAATCATGACGTAATGAGCAGTTGCGCTTAATAATAGTTTTAAGAATATCTGTTTTTGTTTCTTTTTGTGTCTAAACTATATTACATATTGGTATCAAATTGTTTGTTATGTTATATCTGATTCTTTTTTAACAAAAATGATGACTTTATAGTTGATTCCGAGTAATAAAACTACCTCACAACATTGATTGATAAAACAACTTCCTGTTGACATGATACAATATATATAGCAATTAGCTCTATATCAGGCAGATACATGAGATAGCAATCTAGTGGCCTGATGAATAAGTATTACGGAGAAAGTCGATACTCCTTCTTTTCGATGTACGTTATAACAGTCTTAACAAGTAGGACGGAAATTGATGCGTGCCGATATCAATTATCTCGCCTTAATCAAAAGTGCATGTCCAGACTGCGACACTTATTGGAGAAGAGTCTTCAAAGAAATTGTTATTATCGTCTGCAGCGCGTGACATTCATATTGAAATACTCAGTACGAGTGTTTTGTCCGTATCTCTGCGGATTGAAGACCGACAACTTACCCAGACCTTGTGACAGACTTCCGGTAATGTGAACCAAATAAATAGGCCTATAATAGTTGGCGCCAGTAAAAAAAAATGTTTCGTTATAGAATCGTTAAACAGTCGCGACTTACACAAAACACATGTGGAAAGTGTTGTTTTTTAAAAGCACAGAATTGACGGCTTAGTAATTAGTTTATTGCACAAAAAGTTTGAGGCACTTCAAAGGACATACCAAATCGTGCAGTGTGTTATTTGTTGAAAAAAAAATGAAACGCAAACAGGTTTTAAGATCACATTTTTGCTGTTATAGATTGCGTTACCAAATTAATAATTTATATGAGTACTTGTTCTTGCAATTGTAATGCAACTAATTGCTGGACAATACCGTTCACTGTACGAGTAGGAGGCTGATTTACTATATTGTGCTTAATAGCAATAATTGATGCATTTTATTCATAAACAAAAAAAAAATTAATACAGAGCGCGTTTTCCGTCTGGGCCTTTTCACAACGAACAAATAGTATTCAACAGATTTTTTAGTAGCAGTTCAGGAAATTTCTGAGAATTGAATTGTGCCTCATGTATCTTCGTTTCCGAAATTGAGTGATTTTAATAGCATACTACTAAATTTTCCTCTCAAAACCGTTCATAAATTACATGTTACTTTAGTTCGCCATAATCTGGACTTTATTATTTTCAAAACAGACGCAACAGTCATAAATTTGATGTTTAATTGTTTTATCTCTCAAAGAACCTATTTTGTTTCCGTTGCAAACTATATTTAGTACATCCAGATTGCAAAGAGGTTGTTATTTTCAGCATGTTTGTTAACAAAGTGCTTTTTCTTCACGACATAGATAATTAAAGTTATAAACCATGCATCGCATCGCAATTTTAGCTTCATGTTATTATTATTTGTTAACTAGTCTTAAGCTTGTGTCAGTATATGTATTTTACCGAAATCTCACCCTACCATAAAAGTTGCATCGCATGGAAACCGTGTTCAAAATTAAAAACAAAATGACGATTGTTTTGGAGATGGTACATGAAAGATATTCATAATCATGACGTTGCAGCAAATCGAAGATCAAAATGGACGTGTTTGTCCTTCAAGCTGCATATTTTAGAATCTGTTTCACGATACCTTACTGTTTATCCAGTAAGAAGTATTCAACATCTTGCTGTGTTGTGAGTAATATCATTGTGTGTAAAACTATGTTCAACGTGTTCAACTTGTTTTACCCTTCTTACTTTTTCAAATTGTCAACATTGCTGACAAGTTTTATTACTTGTTTTTTTTTTATCTAAAGATAATTATAAGTCAAAAATGCAATACGTACATCCGCTTGTAGATTGTTGACACTGCATATAGCCCTAAAGTTAGAGATGAAGATGGATGTAAATAATCAGTTTACGCAACCAAACAACGGCCACATAAAGCGTGAATCACAAAATAATCTGACGTCAAAGACAACAGTTATGGTCATTAATAAAATACTATGAATGACAATGACGTCATGGGATTGGATCGCGACAACGTGTATTGCAACTAAAACTGTTAGCACACATGAACACTCTGTATGTATATACCTAAACACGATTTTAACAATACACGAATCGGTATAGTTAAATTATTTTAATGTTCTGTTATTATTACTAGAAAGCCATATCTTTAAGATTATTTTCGTTCTACTACGTGTTTGCGCGTTTTCTCTGCTTTGCTCTTTTTTATTTTTTATTTGTGGTACAATATATTCCTTTTAAATTTCCAGCAACGATAAATATTCATACGACATACGAACAATAACATAGTACATGAACATGTGTTTAATATATTGCACCACAAAAAAGAGCATTTTGTATCTTGTTTAAATCTATGTTACCAGATGTTACTTTTTCCATAAGGAACGCTGATTTGTTTATGGGTTTACTTTATTTTATGAAATTGTTTACAAAATATTAGTTGATTTTTATTGTTAATGTGGCTTGAAGAGTATAAGTTAAGGATAAGTTGTTGAGTTGAACTAAAAATTGAATAGCGTTCGTGATTTTAACATTTTTGTTTTTGTTTTTTTTTACTTATAATAGCCTTACAAATATTTTTATCTTATCAATATGTGCTTTCATTCGACAGAGATCGAGTCCAATAGATGAAAACACTATTAGTCGCTGAACGGCAATACACATGAAACACTGATTCTCAAATACAAACGTTTGCTTATTAAATAAGGTATTTACCGGATCAGAAAAGTTTCATTATGCCAGCACAAGCGAGCTTGGAGGATGTTCTGTTAGCTTGATGGACATTTTGGTCATGATTGTAATGCGTAAGCTTTTGAAACGTCCAAGTTGTATGTGATATGGTACCATACATCTTAAAAGGATTGAACACTATATTTACACTAACAATATTAGTGTGTATGAAATGGCTTACATTTAGTGAGACCAATTCAGATTAAGTTCGGGTCTTTAGCGCAATTTATTCTTTACCATATGTCTTACTATAAAAAAAAAGTGTACCCAATTTTACACTGGTATTAATCTCGAAAACCCATTGAAAAGCTTGTGAAAGTAACTGCTGGGGTCACCAGTCTTAGCCTTCCCGATTACAAAGCACGCCGTGGGTCCGGTATGACCTAAAAAATGTGACTGTGTAACAATATGTAATTACGAAAAAGGTGCTTATAACTTCCTTTCAAATATGTAAGAGACTCGTGATAGATTTGAGGTTAATCGTGCGAATTTGACGTCTCGTCGAGGCTTCCTCCAACCTTTTTAAGATTTCCAAATAAACGTGTATGCACCATACGTGCATTAGTGAATTAAGCGTAGGTATGTATCACCGGTAAGGGTTTCATGGCATACATACTGTTATTAAACAGTAATCTTTATGGGATAATACGCTTATACAGGATACACTGAAAGAAGTTTTCCGCAGTGGATCTATTTGTTTGTTTTTGAAGGAACAGAAGTATTCTACTATATGGATATATTTAGGTTTGACAGCAGACAAGCATAAAAACTCAGCCATCATTTATAACTTCAATTACTCACTAAAAACAAAACATCCCAATTAATCCGAAAACAAATACCCGTAAAGTGAGCAAAGGCAGTGACAAAGATATCCGAATGATGTCATCTGCTGACAGAAACTACTTTTACCTGGTGTCGACCTCAGAAGCAGACGGCAAAAGCGTGGAAAAGAACTGTCCGATAACGGTATTGCTGGATATCAAGGTAAACAGAATGCAGACAAGTTTGAATATTTTGGAGGATTTGGAACGCGGGCTCGAGCCGAGTGAACAAAACAACCAAACGTCATCGGATAATGAGGAGACGATGTCCTTAATTGTTAACAAGGTAATGCAAATTAATCAAATACCTTACCAAATATTTATTAAAATTTACGAGGGGGTTATGGAGATCGTTTTAAGAGCGAGGTCAATGGCCGAAATATCTCTGTGGCATATTGAGTTATAACAGCATGTACAAGCAATTATATACAAAACATAAATACGATGATTTAACTCTCATAATTTAAGATTGCTCAATAGTATATTAACCTTAGAAACGCTAAAATGTTGTATACAGATTTTCGGATATTGTTTAACTTTAATCAGAATTCACCTGTGATTAATGTCAATAGCGGATAAATCAGTATACAGCGTACACGAAGGTAAAGCAATTTTGAGAGACGCACTTCCTAGAGTGTTATCCTTTAAAATGTATAAACACGTGCCTTTTAATATAACGATATTAAATAATAACCTTTTGTGTAACGCATGCTGGGTATTTTCTCGCTTGTATCTTAATGAGATCTTCACATTCATATAAGAACAACGCGTTGTCATTTATTAAGTTATTAAGCTATGTATTAAGTTATTAAGTTATCGTTGTAAAGCTTGACAATCAGGCAACGCACAATGTATTAACACCTGACTTATCGGCGTCCTCGCTTTCATCACGTAACAACATGTCGAAGAATTAACATGTAGATAATTAATTACCTTTACCCCTTGGGTGTTGATCCGGTATGCAGAGTTGAAATAAGTCACCACTAAGTATGTGACATAACAACTGCGTTTCATTCTATGTATCTGTGTCGCTAGCACAATAACGGCTATCACTCCCTGCCACTTCGAAGAAAGACATACAATTATCCCCCATCCGTCATGTACTAGTAAACAATGCGATGTCTTAAAATGTTTTTAAAAAGCATTTTACATTTGTATAAAAATAAAAACACAAGAATGCTCATTGGTTACATTCACATCATTGGTCCCATTCTCATGGAAGACATTATCAATGGTAAAATTCACATGATTGCCTTTCTCATGGGTGACATTATCATGGGTTATATTCTCATGAATTACATTATCATGGACGACATTTTCATGGATTCTGAATCTTTTGTAAACCGCGTACGCTGCTTTCGACAAATCCAAAAGCCCCACCCCCCTCTTATGTATAAGTCGGAACACTTCGAAAGAGTTTTGCAGCGGCATTGAAAACAGTTTAATCTTTTGTAATATAACGTTGTTTGATTTGAAATCAGTATTGATATTTTACGATAGCAATATAACAGGTATCGTACTAAGAGGATTCCAGGATATCTACACACTTAAACGATGAGTGTTCTTGAATTGTTAATATATTTACTGCCATTTGACAGCGCATTAAATCACTTTCCATTACCCAACACCAGGGAGATAACGGACAGAAATCCACGTAAGATATCTTACATTCTAACATATCTACCTCTTGTGATATCTGACCGATTTACATGACAAAGCAAATTGCATGCACATCGGAAAGGATTAGTCACAACACGCTGTGGTCCCTTTAAGACATGATTACACAGATAATACCAATTAAACGGTCATTAACTAAGATGTGCGACAACTTTGAGGGGGTAGTATTATCATGTAAACATTATATTTTAATAACTTTACCCCACAACATGATCATGCCTTATTAATTTCTTCTTTTTCAAACCGACATGTTCAAATGTTTTGTAACAACGAAATCAGCTTGATAAATTTGTAAGAGCATATTTTCTTATAAGGCTTTGATGTACACATTGATTTATTCAATTTGTATTAAATGTGCATATGTTGTTGGCATAGATATTCAATATTGCTACTTTATTTCTGCGTCACAAAGATGTTGACAACATTTCTTGCGATGCTTAGATACACAGATCAATGCAGATTCGTATTTGGCCTCGGACCACACTCTTGAACACATAACCAACGTTTAATCATGGCTTTACATCATTAATTCTTACAGTCCTCTGCAAGTATTTAGCAGCAGTAGCTCTGGCAAATTTTCATGCGGGAATATCTTGCGTCAGAAGCAGATTGGTACGGATTTAAGCAAACAGAAATTGGAAGAACGGTCATGTCTTTTTTATTTAGAATTGCATTTAGATAGTGTTGGATTACCACACGTGTGTTTTTTTTTAATGCCATGTACATACCTTACCACGGCATCATTAATCATCGTCTGCCTCCGCTCTTTAGTTTTCGTGATAACTTTCACGCCTACGGCGACAAAAACGGGTGCGTCCGCCGTTTCCTTTAAGAAGTATTCTTATTTCATCGACAACAAACTTCTGTCATTGTCGGCTATTACAGATTTGATATGTCGCTTGGCCCACATACGTTGTGTCTGTCAATGTCTTGAGGTATGAGTCGGAACCTCCTTCATCGGCGAGCTCACAGGCCGAAATATTATTATTTTTTTTACAAAATGTTGGTGTTTGCATACTACGATTATGTCAGCCAACACATACCGATCAACTTATGTCTTGGTTATCTTTTTAATATAACATGTTTAAAGCTTGTATCTGTTTGTGTAATGCACACACTTTTCTGAAAACGACTGTATATTGTATGAATGTACCAAGGTCTTAAAGCAGATATACACACGCTGTGTAAGAGTACGATAACCTCTGGACTAGGAACATGCCATACAAATACAAGCTTCTTCAACAAACCGAAACTTAAGAGTGATAAAACAAGTTACTTCAAAATCTTAATTGTACAGCTTGGAAAATATGTACAATAATTTTACTAAAAACATGCCATTATTTTGTTTATTTTTAATCGTTATACACTGTAGCAGAATATTACNACTGTTATTATGAAATTTTGTGTAATCCTGTTATACATCCATATGAATACTTGGATACGTTTTTTTTTTAAATCTATGTTCTAAAAAGAATAACAAAAATATATTTCCTAAAAATGTAAACGTTTATTTTGTAATATAAATATGCTATATGCTAAATAAGCCATTATATCATAAGTATCTAATTCTCAGTATGAGCATGAGTAAGAAATATAGCATGCACATTAAAATACACCACAAATAGCAAATAAAACAATTGTATACGCATTTGACCTAAACAAATCAACGATTTCTTATCTAATTTAATATGCACTGATGAATTGAGAAATAGAGCAGTTTTAAGTTTACTCATTCGGCGAATTTCTTCGTTGAAGGGCTTAATTTCCGTTTACAACGAATCCATTGTAATAGACATTTAAGCCCCTTAAGGTGCAATTGATATTTTGTTTTTGTTTAATCGTAACAACGCATATACGTGGCCTTTCGCCCTATATGCGTTAACAATAACGACCTGAGGCTTAACGTTCTCTCACATGTCTCGCTTAAGACTCGGAAAAATCATTAGTCCAAATAAATGTAAACAATAATTAAGTTCTTGAAGGCGAAGCATTGGACTTCATCACGTGTTTCTCATAGCTTTATCAGCCAAATTCTAGCATTCCCTGGCAGCCATGTTTTTCTACGGACCGAAACATTTTAAAATGTGGCTGAGAAAGCATAGGAGTAAGTTCAATAATAATGTAAGCAAAGCAATGTATGGAGACCCTTATTGATCTCGTGTATGCGTATGATTTTAAATTCAGCATTAATCCTAAATATAAGATAATTGTATATGCAAATAAGCATACGGAATTTATATTGAGATCATGATCTTATTATGACAAATCTCCGTAAAAAATGGTAGGTGTCGATTGGCAGCAGGAATGGTTCTGATACAAAGTTGCCCAACTGAGCTGAACGGACTTTCTCGAGGAACGAATTGGTATGTATATTTCCCCGTTATTATAATTACTTCGTGTATATGCAAATATCGTCTCAAAGCGATTACTTATCGACACTCTGTTCTAGCTCCCAATCGTAAAATCATTTGTTTACATTATCACGTTGTAAACTCATTGAACTAATACATTATCTCACTCATAACTATCAATCTTATTAAAGCAGTTTCTGGCAAGTGCAAATTAGAAATTAGTGCAGTGATTAAATTGCACACTCAATTTGTGTTGAAGCAGACGCGCGTCTAATAACTGCTACACCTCCGAATTGCCACCGTAACAGAAACATTAATGTTGTTCATATGTACTGTTAAATTTAACACATATAATGCTACTGAACGCATCTCTGAATAGCGTCAGACACTTCGCTTTCAGTACAAAGAAAATAAATTATCTTTATAATGAACTTAAAAATACATTTAGATATCATTTACAACTGTGTTGCAATGGCTATTTTAAACGATCGTCGTTAAGGAGACTGGTTTAATCCGGCAACATAGCTTTCATGATAGATAGTGCTTACCATTCTTAGCAAAATAAATTGATCGACAGATAATTCTCAGTCAGCAATTAGTGTTTTCGGAACCAATTAAATTAATTACACCCTAGGGCACTTAACAAAACATTCTTTGTACAGATAAGTAACTACACGCATTAAATGTACTAGCGGTTAAGTTGAATCTCTGAAGAAGTTGTTTTTAATTGGGAAAACTTATATTTGTTTTTCAAAGAAATTCACTTAAATAAGAAATGATATCGTGTTATTGATAGCGGTCATATCTATCTGAGCCCTAAAGCCTAACCTTCTTTAACGAATCGAATGGACAAGGCTAGCGACCCACCATTGTGTTAGCTGTGTTTTTTTATGATATATTTGACTTAAAAGTAAGCATTTGGGCTCTTGAACGTATTGACGACATTGCAAACCTTAACTAAACATGTATATTTTAAGATCAAATACTTCTCGTTCTATAAAGAATTGCACGGGTAAAACCATCTACCGACCGTTTCAACTGTTAAGTTATGTATGATGTGTTTGCATTAACAAGTAAGCAANAATTTACGTTTTTTCGGGTGACATAAAAATTATAAAAATTAAATTTCTTAAAACTTAACTTGTGTTCTCCATTTTTTTGGTAGTTTGTGGTTGAATTAAATGGTATATGATGTATCTTAGCTTATATAATATTTACATGTTGCCAATTTTATAGGTTATTAATCATTTTTATGCAATTAGAGATTTTTCAGTTTTAATGAAAAAGTACATGTTATATAATGGTGAATAAAATCAAAACAAGGCCGGTGACCCTATGTTTTTATTTCATTTTTCATTTAGTATTTGTATGTAGTACTTGAATATAAATTTTAAACAAAATCTATTAGATGGAAAAAAATCAGCAAAACTGCAGCAACATCCCTTAACTAAGATGTGCATCAACTTTGAGGGGGTAGTATAATCATGTAGTCAATATATTTCGATAGCTTTACCTCACAACATGACCATGCCTTATTAATTTCTTCTTTTTCAAACCGACATGTTAAAAACAAAGCTTTTTAACAAATAAATGAGCTTGCCAAATTTGCTAGAGCATATTATCTAATAGGGCTTCGATTTACACATTGATTTATTCAATTTGTAGTAAATGTGCATATGTTGTTGGTATAGAGATTCAATATTGCTACTTTATTTCTGCGTCCTAAAGAGGTTGACAACATTTCTTGCGATGCTTATATACACAGCTTAATGCAGATACGTATTTGGCCTCGGATCACAGTCCTGAACACATAACAAACGTTTAAACATGGTTTTAAATCATTAATTCTTGCAGTCCTCTGAAAGTATTTTAGCAGCCGTAGCTCTGGCAAATTTTCATCCGGGAATATCTTACGTCAGAAGCAGTTTGGTACGTATATAAGAGAACAGAAATTGGAAGAACGGTCATGCCGTTTTAATTCAGAATTGCGTTTAGATATTGTTGGATTACCACAAGTGTTGTTTTGAATGCTTTTACATACCTTACCGCAGTATCCTTAAGCATCGTCTGCCACCGCTCGTTAGTTTTCGTGATAACTTTCACGCCTACGGCGACACAAACGAGTGCGTCCGCCGTTTCTTTTAATAAGTATTCTTATATCATCCACAACAACCTACTGCCATTGTCGGCTATTGCAGACGTTATATGTCGCCTGGCCCACACGAGTTTTGTCTGTCAATGTCTTTAAGTAGTAGTCGGAACCTCCTTCATCGGCGAGCTCACAGGCCGACATATTTTATTATTTAATAAAAAATGTCGGTGTGTGCATACTACGATTATGTCAGCCAACACATAACTATCACAATTTCTTATGTCCTGGTTATCTTTTTTTTTAAATATAACATGTTTGAAGCGTTTATCTGTTTGTGTAATGTACACAAATTTCTGTAACATGTATGACAGTACCAAGGCCTTAAAGCAGATATGCACACGATGTGTAAGAAAAGGATAACCTCTGAACTAGTAACATACCATACAAATACAAGCTACTTCAACAAACTGAAACTTAAGAGTGATAAAACAAGTTACTTTAAAATCTTAACTGTACAGCCTGGAAAATATGTACTATTATTTTACTAAAAATATGCCATTATATTGTTCATTTTTAATCGTTACACACTGTAGCAGAATATCACAATTCTCAACATTTTTCTGAAAATAGCGACATGTCGGAAAAAGGTTTATGTACTCCATGAGGATGCTTGAAACTGATACGAAATATGTTTTTTAGAATAAAATATGCATTTTCTATCACATTTTGACCACATCCTGAGTTTCGGTTTTAATAATGTATTTTTTCTTTTGTAAACGTTTAGGAAAAGAAGCAAGACAGTAATATGACTTAGTACGTAAATCGTTATATTTCGTTTACGACATAGTGATTTTAACGATATATGTAATGCTCGTTGTATTGTGATGAGGCGGGTTTGTTTTAAACATGTTGTGCATTGACGACTTAGTGATTGTAAGAAAATTGTACTGTGAGTCTTTGTATGATACATTTAGCGTAGGTCCCTTTCGTTACCAACTAACGAAAAACAAAATTGCACACAAACAAGACCCAGCTACACCAATGAAAACGAGTATTATGCACGAGGAAAGCAAAACATATCTCTTTTCTTGCAGCAAAAAACATAAGAACTGAATATGCTTTAAAAAACATTGACTCGGCTTGAATTAGTATAATATGCATGTGTGTGCATGTATTGTTGCAGAGCAAAGTATTATTTAAGGTTTTATGATCCTTTCTTCATAATAATGTCTCTACACGAAGTTATTATTCACATTTTAAGTAGAAACATGCTACAATTATGCACTTGGTTATCCACATTTAAAAACTAACTTAATACCACGAGAAACAACCAGCAAATCTGCAATCATTTGGTGATATTATATTCATAAGAATATACATTGTCTGCTCGCTTCCTGTAAGTTAGATTTTTGGCGGGGATGCTTTTCACAGGTGTATATGATGTTAAAAGACTCGCAAAGAAGATATTCAACGTTATTTTTAATTAAACAAGACTTGAATACTGAAATATATACACGTTCAATAAAATTATGAACAAAAAATAAGACTGAAAATATAAAAGCAATTCCTCTCCTTGGGGTTCGAACCTTAGACTAAACGGACTTGTATAAACTATTTCCCAAGAAGTTGGTTAATTGTTACACTATAAAAAAACATTGGTAATGATCTAGATAAATATATTAGCCGAGAAATTAAATTACTAGGCACGTGAAGCTAAAAGACACATACGAAATAAACTGTGATGGACTGTGTCTTGTTTTCTTTCCTAGGAAAATATATCTGAAGCTTCAAAATTAGTGTATTCTAAGAGTGTATCGTAAGAACAACTGCTACAAGATGATGCAGTAGTTCTCAGCGTCTGGTAGAGTACTTATGTGCCGGTTAATTGCCATTGATAAACACAGGCGAAATGATACGGACGTTCAAATGAAGACGACTTCAGAACTAATTAAGTGTCTTACGAATACAATGGTTATCTGAAGTGTTGTGTTTTACGAAATTGAAACAAATGCGATTACAAGAAGCGGAAACAACACGCATCATAAACTGATGCATTCTTTCCTGGCATACATTGAATATAATGTGTTTTTTGCTTAGTGTGTACATTGAGTGCTTGCCATGTGTTCTTTATAAAGAAAGCAACTGATACCTTTGCCACGTAATATGAAAGAAGACTATAATTAGTTTGTCTACCTGTTTAAACCTCAGCAGTGTGTTTTCACGGTCGTAAATGGGGTCGATACGCTTAATTGGACGTTTAAATGTAGTTGGCGTATAGCTGGAATACTGGCAATATTTTATTTAATTGAGTATTCCGGGCGAAAGAAAAAGAGATGTACCGTGTGCATGAAATGTATCTTATGACGATTTTAAAATGAAATTAAATGTTAAAAATAGAGTGTAGTCGCAACGTAAATATATATTATACTTTTACAAAGTAGTGGACAGAAATCAATANCTACGATTATGCACTTGGTCATCCACATTTAACAACTAAGTTAATACCACGAGAAACAACCAGCAAATCTGCAATCATTTGGTGATATTATATTCCTAAGAATATACATTGTTGGCTCATTTCCTGTAAATTAGATTTTTGGCTGTGATGCTTTTCACAGGTGTATATTTTGTTAAAAGACTCGCAAAGAAGATATTCAAGGGCCGAACGTTATTTTTAATTAAACAAGACTTGAATACTGAAATATATACACGTTCAATAAAATTATGAACAACAAAATAAGACTGAAAATATAAAACCATTCCTCTGCTTGGGTTCGAACCTTAGACTAAAGGACTTGTATAAACTATTTTCCAAGAAGTTGATTACACTATAAAAACATTGGACTGTGATGGACTGTGTCTTGTTTTCTTTCCTAGGAAAATATATATGAAACTTCAAAATTAGTGTATTCTTAGAGCGTATCGTAAGAGCAATTGCTACAAAATGATGCAGTAGTTCTCAGAGTCTGGTAGAGTACTTATGTACAGTTTAATTGCCATTGATAAACACAGGCGAAATAACACGGACGTTCAATTGAAGACGACTTCAGAAGTAATGAAGTGTCTAACGAATACAATGGTTATCTAAAGTGTTGTGTTTTACGAAATTGAAACAAATGCGATTACAAGAAGCGGAAACAACACGCATCATAGACTAATGCATTCGTTCATGCCATGCATTGAATATAATGTGTGTATTGCTTGGTGTGTACATTAAGTGCTTGCCATGTGTTCTTTATAAAGAAAGCAACTGATACCTTTGCCACGTAATATGAAAGAAGACTACAATTAGTTTTGTCTACCTGTTTAAACCTCAGCAGTATGTTTTCACGGTCTTAAATGGGTCGATACGCTTAATTGGACGTTTAAATGTAGTTGGCGTATAGCTGGAATACTGGCACTATTTTATTTAATTGAGTATTCCGGTTGAAAGAAAAAGAGCTGTACCGAGTGCATGAAATGTATCTCATGACGATTTTAAAATGAAATTAAATGTTGAAAATACAGTGTCGTCGCAATGTAAATATATGGAATCATTATACTTTTACAAAGTAGTGGGCAGAAATCAATACACTACTATTTCAATTTAACTAGTGCTGCATCCATGCCACTAACGAATTCTCTGATAGGTCTCGGAAATGGGTGGAGAATGTGAAGTGTCTGCAAATCCCTTATCAGATAATTTAACAAATTTTACGGTTGAAGAGCGCGATTAAAATTATATATAAAACTTATATAGTGCCGGCGAAGAGCAGAGCAAAATGCATTCATTCAAGTTCAGATAAACTGAATTAAATTTTATCTGAAGTAGACATTTGTAAACAGGATAAACTCCGAGGGCAACCGATAAATGGTACGAAGCAGAAAAAGTAGTCCAAACGATGAACTGTGGTGATAACGACGCGTTTGATAACCAATTATTCGCTGAAGCTACCTGGAGTCAAAGAATAATGAATAGTTTCTGTCAGAGAAAACAGACGTTTTGCGAATGGGACTTCTTTGGGAGCAAATACATGGAGAAACAACAGCTGTACTCAGCCACGTAGCGCGATTCGAGCACAGCTTGTAGATTGGGTGTTAAAGAATATGGTTAATAATGAAAGCAAGGTTTTTCTTGTGCATGTGGATTTTGATAATAAATTAAAATATTTATTATAATTGCAATGATAAGAATGAGGATATGATATATATTGAACATTTAAACGAATTTGTGTAAACGTGTGAATGCAGTCAATGCAAAGAAAGCAATTTAATATAAAATAAAAAAATAAAATACATCTAAAAAAAAATGACTACAACGAATCCCAGTAGTGGATAAACCACACAGTAATATGTGTGCATCCAGTGATATATATGTATACGCATGTTATAAATGTTCAACTTAATTTGAAGGAACTGGTTTTTACCGTAATAGCAGCTACGCCCCTGTGCGCCTATTTCAGTGCGGGATGCTTCAGTCCCGTGCTGAGAACAATATTCTCCCGCCGAGTAAAACGTTATCTTAGTGATCGGTATAAACATTAGCTTCCTTTTACAATTAAACCGGTAAACAACAGTGAATAATTGCAGCTCGTTATTATTACATTTTACAATGTGTTGAAGCGCTGAAAAGTGGTAATGGATTTATTTCTCTGCAATTGTGCATTTTGGAATTAAATTTCACGTGATGTCTAGTGCGCTAATATTTACGGACTTAAATACAGGCTCAAAAGAGGACGTATATATGTAAGTGTTTCAGAATTAATATTATTTTAGATTTAATTATTTCTTTGATCGGTCATGACAATATATCTAGCGCAAATGTTTTTTTTTAAGATGTGCAGTTATTTTTTTATTAGTGTTAATATTATTATAATTATAATTATAATTATAATAATTATTATAATAATTATTATTTTTATTAAAATTATAAAAAAAAATATTATTATTATCATTAGTTTTATTATTATTATCATCATCNTATTATTATTATTATTATTATTATTATTATTATTATTATTATTATTATTATTATTATTATTTTTATTTTTATTATTATTATTATTATTATCATCAAAATATATTTCATATAATATATCTGTACTCGTAGTGATAACTATATTTCTGAATTGAGTCATCGTTTTTGTTTTTTGCCTTTTATATTGGTACATGTTTTTCGAAGAAAATCGATCGACCGTGGTTTCAATTAACCCCTAAGAGTCTGTGTACAAGTGTGGTAGAAATTTAAGTACGACTTTATCATTTACCTCAACTGCGAAACTTATAAGAGGAATTTCTTCCAAAAAATTGTTAATATCAATTGCTGCGCTTCATTTTTCAAATGACATATTCAGTGCGATTTTAATGTCTTGTCCGCATATCGAAGTCGTAAGCTCGTCTAGCTACTTACCAAAGCCTCCTGTTTGGTCGCAACATACTTCCGATTATTTAATAACTACTTCATATACTAAATATGTAGGCCTATATGATGGGTGCCTGTAGAAAAGCTTGAAAATATTCGACGCAAAAAATAACGATCTAGTTTCGGTCTTGAAAGACAAAGATACCGAACAAATAATTATTAACTATTTTGTATGTTTATTTGATTTTGCAATTACTGCACTATTCAATTAGATTTGCGGAATTGAAAATATTGTACCTGAAATCATACGGTGCTAGTCGTATGTCTTGAAAGATGTAACAGTAAGGCATTTGGAATGGAACCGATCAAACCTGTAACGTTTTTCGTTAAGACCTGCAACATGCTATTGGTTTTATACATTATTTCATTACATGGTTAAACGGAATTTCTATGAAACCTGGATACATGTACATGTTGTATTTGTATCTACTTAATAAATTATGGAAACAAATAGATTAAAACATTTTCACATTGACGTCATCAAACATGACGAATCAGTAGCTTGTATGGGATATCTATCAGTATACCAGTCTGCAACTTTTCGCTGCTCTTTTTGGTTGCTCGTGTTAGGTGTATCAAGCTATAAGCCAGAAGTAATCAAACTGTAATATGTTTTAAAAAGTAATCTTACGCGAAGTATGTTTTTATAATGTACTTCACTGCACTGAACTGTAGTACTTGAATGTCAATAATGTGATGGCTCTTATTTCTATCTCTATCTGCGTTCTATCAATAGCGTTAATAACATAAGTTCATTTAAGTACATATTAAATGAGCACTGTCACGATAGTTCCCCTGTTTTAATCGATTGTTACTATGTTGTCATGTAATTTTTCATGTTATCATGCCGTGGCATTATTTTCTAAACGACATCAATTTTTCCTGTCCTATCGGTATGTGGACAACGTTGTCATAATTCTTTTCCAGTAAAACTTTTAAAATGCAATAAATACAATGCTTCAAACTTTTGTAAGTACCCATATATTGCCATATAACCATATAACCAAAACTATGTATATATTGCAAGTAGTTCATGTTTATTGCCAACAATTGTCAAGCTATGATAGAAATGCATCTTAAATGCAGTGAAAGCCTTTGTGATTTGCTTGTTTTCTCTCCGGGTCACATTCTAAACTATTCGAACTTGCCGAACAGCCGGTCTCCATCATGTCACAATGCTTTTGAGAGAAAACAAAACCCAGGTCTCTAAACTTCACAGATAACGACTACATCTGATGCACTTTCCCATTCTATCACTGTGATTTATTTCAAGATATTCATATTCACCAGTAATTTTAACGCTATAATCTTAATTTTTTAATGTCAACGATAATTACACAGAATGTTCTGATGTTTTCAGTCTCAATTGTTCAAGCTAAGGGATTAGTTCTTATGAGAAATGCATTACTTTAGAATCTTTCTTATTCCGTTTTAATGATAATTAAACATGAATTAATGTAGGGAAAATGAAACTCAATAAATATTTTCAGCTGAGAAATTCTTGTTATCTCCAGTCGTATTTTATTTAAGTGTAGTGAGAAATAAACATCAAACATAAAACAATTGGATCACCGCATTGTAACGGTAAATGCAAAAAATTGGGGCTGGGCCAGTTTAAATGCATGTCAAATATTATACTTATTCAACGAACGCTTGCTTAAAATGCGACGTACACAATAAAGAAAATTCACAACATAAATAAAAACAAAACAATGATTTATTTCGTTGTCACCGCCTTCGCACGGTAAATAGTTTCTTTGATTGACCATTGATCCAAAGAAAATCATACTCACCCCGACATGATCTCAGTATAAACATGTATGTGCTTTAAGTCCGTGTGTACGGTTCATGGTGCATTATATACATTAATTACATTTTGTTTTGTTTTTAATAAATGTTACAGTTTGTTGGAATATGTATATCAATATTTCTTGTAAACAAACAACTACTTGAAATCGCTTTAATTATTTTGATATAATCGAAACCACTTTTATTCAATGGGCAAATGTTTGCATTTAGGAAACGTTATGGTTTATATTCCATTATACAATATTTAATTGTTCAATTGCATCGAAACCCATGAAAACAGCGTTTTTCATGTGTACACATGTATGTATTTTATTTTATTCAGAAAGGTTCAATAGTAATACTGTTAGATCAAACTCAAAGCGCTAACATAATAATGTTTAAATATTTTGATTATTGTGTTATGTTTAAATTGAATGAAAACGTAATGAATGTAATCACATATGCCAACATAAAACAGAATACACCTTTTACCAGAAACTACATGTCCAAAGTTCATTAC
The DNA here is from genome assembly GCA_007657795.1 of Dreissena rostriformis. Taxonomy (NCBI): domain Eukaryota; kingdom Metazoa; phylum Mollusca; class Bivalvia; order Myida; family Dreissenidae; genus Dreissena; species Dreissena rostriformis. The sequence goes on along the minus strand of VMBQ01005315.1, from coordinate 1,273 downwards.
AGTCGGTGTTTTAAAAAAATATAGCAAAAATAGTGAAGCATTATACTGCTGGGACGAAACTTGGATTTCAGTATGATACGTTAAACATGTAAACTTTAGGGCAAATTGAAGATCAGTAGAAATATTGTACTGAAACAAGTGTTTATCTGAAGGGAACTCATCTATAAAATCCTTATTTATAAATAGATTATCTGCGGTAAATAGGTTTGAAAAGAACGTGTTGTCTTACTTACCTGGTAACTGCAGCTTTCTTCGTAAGGTGCCGCAACTCATTTTAAACACAATGACACTTTATTGAAATACATTTGCACATATAATCCTTTAGAAAATGTTATCGATTTTGGTTTTAGTTAAAAAGGGGCAGAACCATTTTTACAGTTAAAAAAAAACATAACGATTCCAATGTCTTACAACACGGGTATATAAAAATCACATAGAGATAAATAAAAAAAAAATAGCTTACAATAAAAGAAAATGTACCCAATTTTACACTGGACACTCTAAAACACAGAGAAAATTCCCACTGGGGTCACCAGTCTTAGCCACCCCGATTACAGAGCTCGCCTTAGGTCCGGTTTCGATGAAAAGGTGACTGTGTAACAATATGTAATTACGAATAAGGAGCTTATTTCTTACTTTCGAATATTTAAGAGACGCGTGATTGTTTTGAGCTTAATCGTGCGAATTTCACGTCTAGTTGAATCTTCTTTCAATCTTTTGCGATTTCTAAATAAACGTATATACACAATAAGTGCATTAGTGACTCAATCGTATGTATGTATCGCAGTTAACGGTATAATGACATGCATAATGTTATAAAATTGAAATCTTTGCGGGCTTATACGCTTCATTTTGTTTATATATGAAGCAACACTTAAACTTGTTATCATACTTCTTGAGTTGAAGTGGTAAATAAAAATTAAAAGTAGATAGAAACAGTTTAATAATATATGCGATTGTACCATTAGTGCTGCATCTATTCTGCATGGTAATTTATAAATGTGTTTTTCTCTGTCATTTACCTCTTTGATACAGTTAAGATAATACCAAGTAAAGGATAGAACGAAAGACATTTTCCGCAGTGGATCTATTTGTTTGTATAAGAAGCGACAGAAATATTCTGCTATATGGATGTGTTTAGGTTTCACAGCAGACGATAATAAAAACTCGACCATCATTTATTACTTTAATTACCCACTAAAAACCAAACATCCCAATTAATCAGAAAACAAATACCCGTAAAGTAAGCAAAGACAGTGACAAAGGTATCCGA